>JAUTXW010000020.1:20000-90000 GCA_030620095.1 Kuschelorhynchus macadamiae | reverse complement strand
CACGACCTTGGGTATAGAAAAAATAGATTAGAAAGCTTAATTAGAATATGGTCTATCAATTAAAACCAAATAGATTTGCTGCCAAAGCAAAAAAAAGCAACAATTATCAAATGTGGGGATGAACACAGTGCCACAAGTTTATTTTTATATATTTATTTATATATATTTTAACTTGGATTTATTACTTCTTTTTAATAATTCAAGTTAGTTTATAAGGTATTACATTTTTTTTTAAATTTAAATATATATATATACCATCTTAATATTTTTGAAATTGATTAAAATACCACTAATCAGCGCGAACAGAGAATGCCTTTTTTGCGTTAAATAGGTTATTCCATTACTTAAAGTTGAGCCTATGTGGATTTGTAGTAAAGCGGTCACCACCTATTATACAGGGCGTTATATAAAATGGTGCAAGATTTCGGAAACTATAATTCGCCCCCAATTTTGATAAAGCAATTTTTACCTCATTTAATTGCATCATATTATTTTTATGTGTTTGTTATCTTCCTGTCTACAGCTGATACAATTATTTATATGAATATATGCAGCATTAAGTTTTAAAACTGACCAAAAAGTAAATTGCCATGAATTGTAATTGTGTAGTACAGACTGCAAAAAATCTATATTTATAAACAAATTAATTTTTAGTAGCAAGACTATACATAGGATGCTTTTACACCTTGGTGTTCTCAGATCTGGTGTTATCAGATCTTCTTAATTTTTGGACATGTTTATTTATTTATTTATGATCAATAAAGGAGAAACCTCCTTATAAAAGTTAACATTATTTAATAAAATCAACAAAAAATATGTGTATGTACATAGAAAGAAGAAATAATAGATAGCAAATATGTTCTGGTTTTGTAACAAGCCAAAGACCTGCCTATTTAGGCTTGTCATTATGAATAAATAGTCTTAAAATCTCAGTTACTTGACAACATAATATAAATACCTAAAATACATTTTAACCCTTTCCAAACTATTAAGCGCGAGTTTAAAAAAAAAAGTTCTTTATCTGGAGCTACATAACATGCCAAATTTGAACGTTTTATTTTCATCGGTATATATTCATTTGAAAATTGCAAAAGTATATTTCATTATAATTTTTGAAAATCATGATCAAAACGAGTATTTTAAAACATCATTTTGTAAATAAGTATAAACAAATTCTATTCTTTTTCACCAGCTTAGGGTAAAATTTAGAATGATTGATAAGTTAATTTTAAAATAAATATTTTTGAAAGCCATTAAGGAAAGATAGTCTTAAAATGTCATTTAGAATAAAAGTTATCAATAACAGTAAGCAACAAAATATGGTGAACAACATAAAACCTAAATGAAAACATCATTCTTAAAACTTTGTCTCTAATATTTTATTGCACTCATTACCGATTTTTAGTCAAAATGGTTTAATATAGTAGTTTATTCTCATATATTATTTAATTTTTCTCCAAAATTTACAGTCAATTGAATAAGTAGATCTTTTTACGTTAATTTTTTTAACGTGTTATTTGCCCGTCATTTTACCCTTAATGGTTAAACAAAATTTGAAACTAATCTAATAAGTTGTTTTTCAGACTGATTTTTTAATATTTTATTAGGTCGCCATTTTGTTTTTCTATCTTATATTCATACCAAAATGTTACCAGTTCATTCTTATATATCACTTTAGTATTTTGCAAAATTTGATGTAAATTGGATAATTAGCTTTTTTAACTTTTCACTAGGCCGCCATTGTTCCGGCATATTGGATTTTTACCAAAATATTGCCAGGTTATCTTCATATGAGCCTTAATTTTTGACTAAAATGTGAAGTCAATCTGATGAGTAGCTGACAGACAGACAAATCGACAGACGGACCTACGGAATTTATAAAACATATTTTTTATCACATATAGCGCTAAGTAATAAAAGAAACAATGTATACGTATTTTGATTATACTTGCAATTCCATATATTTAAATACAAATTTATTTTAAATAAAAATATATTTGTTGACGGTTAGTAAATCGGTTAAAAATGTAACCTGAACCAACGTGAAAACAACTGACTTACACTTTTTGTCAACACTAGTTTTCTTTAACGATATGATAAACGTCTTCAACCAACAACTGGTTTCGAGTTTTTGTGTTGATATGTAACTAGAGAGAATTAAGTTATTTGACCATTTCTTCAAAAAATAATAAACTTTGTGTAAAACTAGCACTCTATTATCGAATCTTCTTTGACGATGTTGCTAGAAACTATGGGCTAAGAAACAGCTAAAACCTCTTATTATTCAATTGTTATAAGACTAGCCAAATTTAAAGTCTTCCAAAATGTACTTCTACTAATGAGTTTACAATGACAAAGTTTGTCCTTCTTTTATTCCATGTTTTGTGTAAGTCAAGCAAGATAAATTTACCTTTTAATGAACCCAACGCTAAAAAAAAATAGAATAAGATATTCCACTTATGGTATATAAGGCGTGAAGCCATTTAAATAGTTTTATAAAATGACGTTAAAAAAAATCTTTCCTATTTTTTACTATTAAATAACTTTCATGTTACGCCAGATTCCAGAACCTAAAAATCCATTAAACTTTATATAAATTTAAGTAGTCATGTTAAATTTAAGTTCAATGTCAAAAATTAAAGATATTGTAAAAACACATTTCGCCAGTTTTCACCCCTCCCCCTCCCTTTGAGGGTTCCAAAAATTCATCTTTTCTCATGCACTTATGTTATAAAAAAATGACATGATTAATTTCCATTTTATCTTTGGTGCTCTCACAGATATAGTGGTTGATGAGTATGTTTTATAATGTGAATAGATTTGATTGAAACTGGTTTGTGTTCTCTAAAAATTATTTATAATAATATAATACTTCCCATAAAAAATACCAAGTGTCTAGCTAATGATTTCACAATTTTATGGCATCAAGTTATCTACTTAACTATATTTTTTCTCAATTTAATTGAATTTTAGCATAATTTATATATAATACTTTCCCTGCTCATATATTATGCTTATAAAAAGTGAGGTTATTTATTTTATTATGTATAATAATTTATTCAAGGATATATTGGGGGTATTTCAAGCCTAAGGGATATACAATTAGAACCGGATAGCTTTTACTAAAAAAACTTTGTTTTTTAATAATATGATTTATTGACACACACTTCAGGTTTAAAGAAATATTATACTTATTAAAGCCTTGTTTCCCAATATTTTTTGTTTTTTGCAATGTGTTGCAGGACCCAGAAAAACTTTGTGATAATGTTTTATTTCATTTCTTGTGTTGTTGAATTTTGTTGTTTTGTTTTTGTGAATTCTGAGTGTTAGGTAATCAATAAATGTGTTTTATGTGACGAAAAATATCTTTTGTGTGTTAGGGTTCCTGTGCAAATGAAGACAGTACATGGAACAACAGGATATTGATGGAAATATATTATTTGCTTTATCAGAAAGTTCCCGCTAAACTACTGACAGTAATGACAATTGATAAAATTGAAAATTATATGCAAAAATTTGGGTTATATGCTGACCTGCCAAACTTTGTAATAAAAGCCGTGTGGGCACCAATCGGCAACGTCGAAAGGGGCTGATTAATTGATCCAGCTGTATCTTGTGCTGAATTGAGTAGGTTGAAGGTGTACATTTGTGCTTCCATCTATTGATTGGATAAATGCGTTCAAATGTTAATGCTGAGAAACAAAATCTTTATTACATCTTTACCTTATTTGCAGATGACGCCACAATATTGTGGCACAATAGTGAGTCCAATAAATTCAGTAATTTGATTACGCATGATCTAATAATGATTAAACAATGGTCTGATGCTAATTACTTGACACTTAACGTTGATAAAACTTGTGTGATGTCGTTTAAGTGTCAGTTAAGTGATTTGATGCTTGAGAGCAAACCCTTAAAAAACTTAAAGGAAAACAAATTCTTAGGTATTTGGCTCGATACTGAATTCAAGTTTGCAGCCCATATAAGGGCATAATGTTGTAAGATAGTTTCTGATTGTTATGCTATGAGAGTTATTAGCAATCAACTTGACTCTACAATTGCCAGAAGTGCTTATTTCGTTCTCATCGAGTCTCATATGAGGTATTTGTTTTTGGGGATCATGCACATAGCAGCTCTTTAATAGTGTTTTTGTGTTACAGAAAATATTTGTGTAAAGCTAATGTCCACGACTCTTGTAAACCATTTTGTGTGTCAAAAAGTTTTAATGCTACCATGTATTTTTATCCTTGAGACCTCATGCCTTATGCACAAAAAATTTAAAAATGAAATTAATCGTTTCCCAGTTAGAGTTGCTCGTCGTTACCACATTATTCCACTGTCTCTTCCGCTCTCTTCACAAGCAAAAAAGTCAATAATATATAATACCAAAGCCATTTTCAATCATTTCCCATTGGGCATCAAGCAGATAAAGTTAGTTAGATAAAGAAAGTTAAGTTACTTTCAATTAATAATCTGTTTTATAGTGTGTAAGATTTTTTCCAAGAACATTTTAATTAAAACACTTTTTATGTATGCATAATTTTATACTTTGATTTTAACCTGTGTTTATAATTTGTTTTAATTGTTGACGTATTCGTAACTTTTATTTTTTTTAATTTAAGTTATTGTTAGTTTAACTTAGCTGGCATACATTTGTGTCAATTGACATTTATTTTTTTTATGTTATTTTAAATTATTTCTAGTAGTCCCCGTTATTTAAATAATTATTATCTGAAAATGTATTATGTATTAACTGAAAGCTTGCTTCCTCGTGTCCTATTTTATTTTAGTGTACATTTGTGGCAAGAATTATTTATTGAAACTGTCCTTTTGATATTATTGTGTAATTTTTTTTCCCGCTTTCTCAATGAAGCATGTTTTGAATTTGAATTTGAGACGCGTTTAAAGACCAGCTTTTTGGAGTTGTTGGAAATATGTGAGAATGCTGGTAAAAATTTGGATAAGAATGAGTTTTTAATCATTTTTGCAGGTCCAGGTGATTGTATATGGGGAAATACTCTAACCGAGAGTGTTACAGATCTAGCTGTAATCTTCGCCAACCATACAAATATGTTAGTCGTGAATCAGCAGCAACCAATCCACGAAGGGTTGTATTTAATAATTTAAACAACAAAATATATCGAGTAGTCAGCAGAATGAAGGTTGCTCGTTTCATAATCCCAAAAACTCTTAACTACGCTGACATGAGCTCCCATATATCTTCCGTGAATAAAAAAGGCTAGCATTGTATATATGGAAATCCATAATGCTCTAACGAAGTTATTAATTTTTCCTGGGGAATGTATGCATCATAAGTTACTTAAACATGTATCTTTCTTATTAATTATAGTAAAAATTTGATTCTTTCAGGTAAATAACTAGTAGAATACGTCCGATATTTATACAAACTAAAACACGTTGCGCAACGTGTCGTTTTTCTGGGAAATGACGTTGTGCGCCACGATAATAAACACATTAAAACTACCAAATATCATAAGTCCGTATCTCCGTTGTTAGTCAATATAAAAATGCGTTTCTTTTAGGGAAATATACAGGAAAATACGCCCGTTAATCTTACATAGTAGAATCCCTTCCACGATAAGCGGAAAAACACATAATTTTCCGAACTTTACACGGAACGTCGAAATAAACGATACGTTAACATCAGCTAGAAACTCACGGCTCGAAACAACGGTTTCCTGCGTCTGGCCCACTCTCCCTGACCGACGCACACGAATAGAGGGGCAAAGAAATCATTTAAAAGCGCGTTCGCACCGTAAATTCGTCAGTCTGTGGAGTTCCACCGGCTCGAAGCCTCTAGTCGTCGACGGACGGGTCAGCCAGCAGCACGAGGAAGGTAAGACCACTTCCACTACTAGCACGGACCTGCGGAAAGGACCGGCCAGCGTCGTCTCGCTTCACCGACGCCCACACATGTCGCGACGCACTGCCATGCGACCAGGGTATTAGTAGATATAGGAAAGGTAATAGCAGGTGGTATATTGATATAGGCTATGTCTCCCACATTCACCTTAATGCATGCTCTTTCTCTCTCACTCACACATATTTTATACGCTCATATGTGTACACACATACAAAATCCTTCCTTCGCAACCAGGGCCGAGGTCCAAGTAGGGGACTGGGTGTTCCCGACATGTCTCTTACACATCCAAATAGCGGACTGCCTGTTCCCGCTATGTCTTTAAAACATACATAAAATCCTTCCTTTGCGACCAGGGCGGGGTCCAAATAGCGTACTGGTCGTTCCCGACATGTTCCAAAATTCCTTCCTTTGCGGTCAGCGCCGAGGTCCATATGGCGGACTGACCGTTCCCGCCGTGTCTCTTATACATACAAAATTCTTCCTTCGCAGCCAGGGCCGAGGTCCAAATAGCGGATTGGCTGTTCCCGCCATGTCTTTAACATTATACATAAAATCCTTCCTTTGCGACCAGTGCCGAGGTCCAAATAGTGGACTGGTCGTTCTCGACATGTCTCTTACACATCCAAATAGGGGACTGGCTGTTCCCGCTATGTCTTTAAAACATACATAAAATCCTTCCTTTGTGGTCAGGGCCGAGGTCCAAATAGCGGACTGACCGTTCCCGCCATGTCGTTTCACACACCCATGCATTTACTTACCATCATCTACACCTGAGATTGTCTATACTGATAACTTTTGGTAGGTAACCTGGTAAGGTATCGCAGTGTATCCCGCACCAGACCACTCCACCAGCGCACGCGCATTAATGATGGGAAACGGCGCGCGCTGGCACCCGCATAACACACTATCGTTCTTCGGAGAGTTTACCGTCTTAACCGATCTTAAGTCCGACCCGACCGCCGTTATTAGGTTGCGTACACCCCTTTCTGATGCATACATTCCCTTTCCCTCTCTTACTCTTTAGGGTTTTACATATGGTTACTTATGGGGCTAGGCTTAGGCTATTTATGTTGTATGATATGAACCGGCAATACATAGGATAATTTCTTTGTTTTCTACATCGGTGTTTTATTTCTCTTTCTATCTCGTCTACCTTTAGTTATATTGTCTCTGTCTTGCGCATTGACCTCTGGTTAACTTTCTCCACTGTATAAAAGCTACCTGTGTGCGTTTGTGGGCCCTTTACGACAGAAATTCAAAAGGTGGCGCCCGAGATTTAGCCGATGGATACTTCAAGTACTATAACCGATCGACCGATGCATACAAGTAATGATTTTAACTATGTCAAATTTGGAAAGAAACAGGGAAATAATAAGGGATCCGAGAAGGCTCATGTTGTTGAGTTTGTTGAGGCCAGAGAGGTGAACAACGAAGATATTACTGTGCCGCGCGGTATTAAAGACAAAAATTGTAATCGGTTTTTATGGACGAGGTGTTACACGACAAATGATTAAAATCCGAAATGGTGACGGACGAACCTCTGACGTAAATAAAAGGCGGAGTCGGATGGTAAATCTGGATGTATTTTTTATTAATATACAATGTTTATCAAAAAAAGTCGATGACCTTATTTGCTACCTTAATGATATTGACTTCCATTGTTTGCAACGCAGAGCATTGGTTGACTCTTGACCATCTTAAATTAATTAATTTAGATAACTAAAGATTGGGTTCTGCTTTCTGTAGAACTATCAATAAACATGGCGGTCTTGCGGTTTTTAAAAGGAGCAACGTTACATCAAAGCCACTAAATGTTGAATGAATTCTGTGGCGTTTTAATTCCGGGTTTGAGTCTAGCTATAGTCATGGTGTATAGATCATGCAATGGCAATTTTGATGTTTTTGTTGCTTGTTTGGAGGGGTTGTTGCATGGTTTAATTGATAAATATAGAAATATACTATTGGTTGGTGACTTCATCATACATTTTCTGAAAGTCATTACAGTCATCCATTATCCAGTGTATCTTTTTATCTTTCGGCATGCATTCCTGTTAGCTGTCACTAACATTCCTAGTGACAGGTTATTTCTCTCTGTGGAGCCATGCCTCTCTGACCATAAGGGCATACTATGCAGTATATTAAAGGTTTTTGTCAGTCTGTTACCTTAATAGATTGGCCACCAGATTCGGCTATGGATAGGCAGTCCCTATCAACCCATTTTACTAACCTATTTGCATCCTTGATGACGAGACATTTTCCATTGAGGAAGATTTATAATTCTTTTAGCTAAGGGCCAGCAAATTGGTTCACCAATAAATTAAAGCGCATGTGACATATTTTACATGCAGTTAAAGTAATCATTGATAGTGGGAGGTATCCAGGATCTGATTCAATTTACAAAATATTAAAAAAGGATTATAAGCATGCCCTGACAATAGCGAAAACCAAGGCTTATGAAAGATTCATATTGAAATCTAATAATCCAACCAAGGCAACCTGGCAGCTAATAAATTATGAACGAAATATTCCAAAAAATAATACCAACCCCTTAGATCCAAAATATTTTCTTGATTTTTTTACAAATATAGCAAGTAATATAATCAAAACCCTACCCCAAATGAAATGTGATTCTTATGATGTTTCTTCACTGGTTCCTCTGCATCACAAGGCACACAGGCTGTTATTTTTCCAGACTGTTTTAAGTTGTCAAAGGTGGTGCCATTACTGAAGAGTGGAGATGCTGATGAGCCTAATAATTACCGCCCCATTTCAGTATTGCCATATTGTTCAAAAGTCTTTGAGATAATATTGAAGGACAAGCTCAGCAAATTCTTTGAAACTAATGATTTATTAAACAAGCAACAATTTGGCTTTAGAAAAGGATATTCCACAATTATGGCTGTTAGTGAGGTCGTGAACAGCTTAGTCAGGTGTCTTGAGCAGGGACTCCAATCAGCTGTTACTATGTGACCTCACCAAGGCATTCGACTGTGTCAATCATGCCCTTCTTTTGCAAAAATTAGAAAGGTATGGCATACGGTGTCAGCCTCTCAATCTATTGGGCTCATACTTGGAGGGGCGACAACAATGTGTAGAGGCTTGTTTTCAGCATTCACAATATTGTCAATTTTCAGTTATATGCATCGAACTCATTGGTTCTCTCTTTGCGGACGATTCGATAATTCTCATAAGTTGCCCAAAGAGGCCCGATTTGGATGACTACATTAGGGGTGCTATGGTGATAGCTAATACCTGGTTGGCCTCAGATTGTATGAAATGTAATCCAGAAAAGTCATAGATGTTGACATTTTCTCAAGTTATACAAGTTCAGATGATCATCAACCAGTCAAAATGCTGGGTATTATACTTGATGGTCCATTGTCTTGGTCCAGTCATATAAAAATGCTTTGTGGAAAGCTATCAAGTATGGTATTTCTATTAAGACAGCTTAAAAATAAATTGTCAACAACTGCTTTGAGGGCAGCCTATTTTGCCTTGTTCCACTCTCGACAGACATATGGAATAACATTGTTTGTGGGGATGTTCTTCTGGAGTAATTAGGGTCTTTAGACTTCAGAAGCAGGCAATTAGGGTAGGGTTTTGTGTAGTGTTGCCCCAATTGAACATTGCAAACCTCTCTTTATTGCCTCCAATATATTAACAATTCCCTCTTTATTTATATTTTGCCAGGTTTGCGAAATACATAGGAGAAAGTGTCTGTTTCACACACATTCTGAAAATCATAATTATCAGACACGTTCTGCTAATCTAATAATAGCACCCATTTTAAGACTTACAAAATCTCGAAAAAAATTCAGTAAATGTTAAACTTTACAATGCTTTGCCACAGACATATAAGGACCTGAAAAATGTGTTTAACTAAACTTAAAAATGTCCTTGCAAAAAAGTCTTTTATTCCATCCACGAATATTTACAGGAAGCTCCCACTGCAACCATCTGACTCTTGTTTTTTTTTTGTTGTTTTAACCATGTACGTACGTGAATATATATTCCTTAAACTATGTTAGATTTGACCGTTTGAGTATTTTTAGCGACTTTTTAAGTGAACATTTTTTACTTGTTAATTTATTTTTTCAATTTATATGTAAAGTTTTTTTCGCATATTTTTTCTGTTTTGTTTATTAATTTTAATACTGATTGTATGCTTGTTTATTTTTATATTTAGTTACGTGTGACAGGCTAGTATTTTAAGTTTTCCTAATACCTTAATTTCTGACTTGCTATAATGTTTCAGTTAACAAATGTAGTCAAATAAATGAAATAAAAATAAATAATATAAAACATATAATTACGTCATCCGTTGCTGTGATTCGTTTTTCGTAAAACAATATAAAATAAAACGTTGTTCGATATATGGCCGTGAACTGCTATTACAGTACTCATTTAGAAATTCTATCTAACTCGTACTGTAATAAGCCAGTTCTCAACCTTGTAATGTAATTCTTCAGAAGAGCTTCGGACATCACAGCGTCGTTTTTAATCAAACGTTGCCAGTAGTTATCATTTCTTATGAATATATTCAATGGGCGCCATACAATACATCTCATTCGGTAAATCGTATCGCAGTATTTTTGTGTGTTAGCAGCATAACGCGAAGGATATAGGCATTAAGAGCCTATTTTGCTTTTTGTAAAAAAATCTTCAATATCTACAAGCAGTTTGAGATATTTCAACCATAGATTGTCGCAGAATCTTTTTGCATGTGAATGATATCAAGCATCAGTGCCTGCAGGATGGTATAAATTAGGGTGCGAAAACCCTTAAAAATCATTCTTTGTTTGACCACTGCGACTACTTCCCCAGATCTTAAGTTTATAATAATATAACAGCAAAGTGAAAAATTTGCAAATTTGTTATTGTTATTAATATGGCAATTTATTTTTTAGAACGCTGATGAGCTAGTTAAACAGAAAATACATCCCACTTCAATAATCAGTGGATATAGACTGGCATGTAAAGAGGCCTGTAGATATATCCAAGACCACCTTACTATCCCAGTTGAGGAACTAGGCAAAGAATGCATAATAAATGTTGCAAAAACTTCTATGAGTTCCAAGATTATTGGGGCGTATCCTTTTAAATTAATTTTATTTATTAATTTTTAACAGAATTTTTAAATTTTTATAAATAGAATAAGAGTACCCAGATAGATTGTTTTAATGTTTTGCTCTTAATTTGTTAGAGCTCTCTTGAGTTACGACTCAGTGTCGACTAAAGTGGTGATAAGTGCAGGGATCTCGGCAAGTAACGAAATGGGTAAAGTTTTAGACAATTTTGATAACAACTTCATAGGACCCACGAAAAGGCCTACTCAAGTTTTTCTTTCTCATTTTTGAAATCAAAGCAGATCTAAGAATTTTTCCAATAAGTAAATACATTTTGTAAACAACTTTTAGTATAAAATTGTGCGATATAGTCAGGTTTTGAATCTGATGTTCGGTAAACAGGGCCCTTATTATTTATTTTAAATACATGTCTAGATTCTTTTTATGAACATGTGAGTAAAGAGATTATTTGTTGCTTTCGAATTTTCTTAAAGGAACTTTTTGGGTATTTATACAATGTAAAAAAGCATACATATAAACAGAAATGAAAACTAAGTTTAGACATTGTATATTTCAACGTGTAGACTAATCTGCCTTTCGATCTTTTTCGACACAACAACAAAATATTTTGTAAGCAAAACATTGTTGAATTGCAGTTTTCTTAATTTTAACGACTTGTAACAGTGAATTAAGTATTTGATGTTTCTGATGTATCTGATGTTTGTTACTTTGTTTGACCTACTTTTCACTAGACAAAAAAAATGTGTTTTAACACATCCCATTATATAGGCGTCACTGGTTTTCGTAAGTTGAGGGTCATATCCCAAAAAGTATATTTATTTTGCCGTTTTCTTTATTGTTAACGTGTAAACATACACATCGGTATAAACATCATATTTTTTTAAATATTGTTTTTCGTTTTCTAGGGCCTGTAAAACGTCCAATAAAGCCAACTTATATTTTTCTGGAATGTTTTTCAAAAATTAAACCGATTATTTTCTGTGATCAAAATTTCTGAAAGGAACTTTTGGCTTTTTCCCAATGTAAAAAATATATATAGGTATACATTAAATGGAAAATAGTTTATGAAATTATGTATCTCAGCATGTAGAGATTAATCTGCCTATGGTTGTTTTAGGCACACATCATCAAAATATTTTTTAAGTCAAAAATGTCCACGCTGTATGTTTAGTAGCAAATAAGGGTATTATTATATAATATATAATATAATTTTATAAGTTCATTCAGCTAGCCATTTTTCTAGTTTAATTTTATTTGATTTTTTCTTTAACTGGTACGTCAGTGATGCCGATTTATTCTCTGCTATGGTTGCCGATGCCGCATATGCCGTTAAAGTTACAGATGTAAAAGGTAACCCTTTGTATCCCATTAAAGCTGTAAACATCCTCAAGGCCCACGGGCGTAGTGCTAGGTAAGTTTTAATGTAAATGCATTTATTTTTGGGCAAGCATGCAACATTCTAATTGTGTATCGTATCAACTTGACTAAAACGATAAAGGTGTTACAAATAATATTCTTAGCAGTTAAATTAATGTTTTATTACATTAAATTTAAGGTTAGGGAAAGATCTGTTATAAACTTTACTACTTGAATCTATAATCAAAGTTACAAAACATAACTCCTGAGGGTTTTACTGAAGAAGTTTTTGTCTATGAATTTAAAAGGTAGTGTTTTTTATGTGATTTGATGTTTAATGTTTAATCCCATCAAAACTGCAGGAACAACTATATCTGTCCTGATTTTTTTAGATTTACTTTTTCTGTGGATTAATAATCTTTATTAGGCATAAATTCATAACTATTAGATGACACCTACTTAGATGTTTTACTGTTTTTATATGTTTTTTATGTATTCCTATTTTTAAAGTCAGAATCATTTTGGTGTGCTGTAGAATATAATCGACCTGAATATCAACGTGCAAGTAGTTGTACACTTTCCATCTCTCTATTTCAGCTGTCGTCACACAAACCGCGGTTATGGATAAGCTGTGTTGCATTTTCTTACCATAAACGGAATTTTTCTTAAGAAATGGATATGCCGACATATAAGTAATGGAGGAAAAAGGATGACGATAATATAGTATTTGCTTTATTACATGTTCATAAAAAAGAATTACCGGTAGACATAATGGTCAGTCCCTAATCCTTCTCAGGCAATTTTGTATTTTAAATACGTTCAATTTTTTTAGTGTAAAATGTCTCTAAGTATGACTTCGTGAAAAAGAGGTATCAATAAATAAAATTCGGTTTCTAAATAAACTAGAATTCCCGAATTAAACTTGAACAATTTGCTGCAGTAATTTATAATAACACATCACCCTTTATAATAGATAATTCAATAAAAAATTACATATTTTCTGACTTAAATCGACAACAGAAATTTTGTTGGATTTCTATTGATGGAGTTGAAACATTTCAAAGCAGATGTATTTTTTTTTGTCAGATAAATAAATGTTGAACATTTTGTAAAACACGTGTATCTTACAGATATACTTAACAAATGCTGGTTTTGAACATCTCTTCTCCAAGTAGCACCTGTTTTTTCTCATCTGTATCACACTCATATCTTTACATCTTGCCTTTTCGATAACAGTCAACAATATCTGAATGATAGGATTATATTGCATTTCTTCTTTACAGGTTAAAGTCGGTTATGACCAAGATGCCCTAAGCACACGTTTTAGTAACGTGGCTAATTGTAATCTGTTGATTAAAAAGTGAATTTTCTATTTAGATGCACTTTTTTAAGTATTTGAATGCTTTCAAAAAGTTTGTGGATTTTTACCCCAAATAATGAAATAGTAGTATAGTTCTGGTAAATAAATATATTTTTAATCAACAAACTCAGGTGAAAGTCATATAAGGTTCTACTTCTACTCCACAAGGAAGGTTATAATTTTGATGTGCCTTTAATCATTGCCTCAGAACTTATGGATATTTTTATATAGCCTCTGAATGAAAAAGGCAAAGGTATTGTTACATATGGGCTAGAAAAAAGAGAACTGGATACAGAGGTGTAACGAAGACACCATGAATTCATGGCTAAAAAAAAAAGAACCAAATCTTCCCTTGTCGAGTTGAAATTAAAATATTCAACTGTCTGCGTGGTAAATTAAATAATGAGAAGTTATTTGGCCACAAAATCTCCTGTATGCTTATATTTGTGGTTGCAAAAGTTGTTTGTGTAAAAAAAATTCACGTTTTTTATTTTTTTACAGGGAAAGTATCTTAGTGCAAGGATATGCTTTAAACTGTACTGTGGCAAGTCAAGCTATGCCAAAGAAGATCGTTAATGCAAAAATCGCATGCCTTGATTTCTCCCTGCAGAAGGCAAAAATGAAAATGGGTGTTCAGGTAAAATTACTTAATGATTCATTTATATTGATCAAATACATATAGCTAGAACTGATAATCAGAAATGAAAATCTTATACATTGTTCTCTAACTCGTTTTCCAAACTATATTTTACTTATGAAATAAAATTTTATCTCCCTCATTGAAATTACTATTTTTGAGTATAATATAGAAACATAAGATCTTTTTCAACATAATTTGTTTAAGTCATTACAAACTAAATATAAATTAACATATTATCCGAATACTTAAATATTTGCTCATTTTTATTTTTTGTAATGTATATAAATGAAAATATTTAAGAAAAGGGCCAGAGAAGCAAAGATATGAATTACTCAGATTGAAGCCTTTTCGCTGTCATGTAACTTGTAACTAACAGGTAATTTTAATATTAGTGAAATATCTATAAAAGTCTGAAATAAGTTATCTGCATAATTATATGGACAATTTTGTAAACAGTATTTGATCAGATGTCAACCATTTAAAAGGAAAACAATTTAAAATTTACAATTTTTGATATTTAATCGGGGATTTTGACACTTGTAAATATGCACAATTCAAAGCCTCACTTGCATATTTGAAGTTGCGGTCAAACGACTCGATAAATTTGCTAATTAATTGTCAACTACTTTTTTTTCAACGATTAATTATTCTAAAAGTATAGTTTAGGGTAGCATTATAGTGTGTTGGGTTATAAAAATGGAGTGGTCCAATGGGGCAATGCTGAAATGTCTCAGTTTATATTAAGAAGACGCTATTATGAGATACTGAAGGCATCTGGATGGTTGGAAAAAAATTGAAAGCACAATAAGCATTTAATATTCAATAAAAGAACGGCTTTTTTAAGCCAAGGTGAAGGCTACTTCAATAACGGGTAGTGGTGCAGCTGAAGTATTTAAGCAAACATGCTTTGCTTTTGAAAAAATGAATAATTTTTCACATAGCTTTTATAAGTCTAGGAATACACAAAATCCAGAGGTAAAAATAGGTATAGTGGAAGGTAAAATACTAAAAATTACTGTATTAATATTATTATATACAGCGTTCGGTGCCGCTTTTGTATAGATTGATAATATTGATACATTAGTGTTAAATAAATTAAACTATTTGTAGTGGTTATTAGTATTTTAATTTTTATATTATTATATTAATATAATATTTCGTTAAATAACTACTCATTACTACGAACGCGGCAGACGCAATGACCTTTTTGTGTGCATTAATGCACACTTAGCCAGTAAACTTGCATTTAAACGTTGGTCGAATATACAAGTAATGCGTGCCAAATGTACAATTATTTGCGGATTTGTCAAATACGCCAGTCGTTTGTGTCCGCCTTTAAATTTTATATTTTATTTGGGTCTAGAGTGCCATGACTCAATAAGAAAATTCATAGGTAGGATGTAATAGGGGGTAAAAACAAGACACACACTTTAGTCAACAATATACATCCAGGAAATTGCACACTAGAGTGATATTAGCAATACTTCAGTATGGAGAGTTCTAAAAAAAAAACATAAAATTCTTACATCAGTACCCCCACCAAGGAGGCCATGAATGAAGAATGGAATATTGAAAATTGTTTTTGGAACGATATGCTGGAGATTCAAGATTGCCTTTTAAAATTAATTATTCAGATGAGAGCAGGTTTACCAATAGAGAAATGTTCAATCGCAAGAATAAGAGACATTGGACGTAAGAAAGTCCTTATCTATGCTGCTATTTTTTTAATTGCTGGTTAGGAATGCTAGAAGAAAGAATTGTGGGCCTAATATTTTTTACGGCCATCTTACTGTAGAACAATACCTAAGATTTGTACAAGACGATGTAAGAATTTTAGATCTGTGAATTTAGTCATGCCACTCTAGATCTAAATCAGAAATAAAATTTAAGGTATTATTGAAACATTTAAGTAATTTTTTAGGTTCTGGCTAAATTAATAATTAAAAGTAGGCGTTATGGATATAGTTGCTCACACTATGTTCGAATTTAAGAAAACTAATTTATTTAAACAAAATCGATATTTGCATGTTGAAGTCGAAATGACGAAAATGCCCACAAATATGACAAGACTGACCAACAGTATGCTGAATTAAATTTGAGGAATAGGTGAATCCAGGAAATGGAGGAAGCTGCAGAACCCTTCTTTCTGCAAATAGAACTTGGATGATAGGATCAAGAAATAATTAAGAACCTAGAAGCAAAAAACGCTGACCTCTCCATAGAGCTTAAAGAGAAAACATCTCATACTCAACGACAACGCAAAAGCACGCAAAACTTTATTGACGAAGTATTGCAAACCGAGCAATCATTTGCTGAAGAATTAAACGAGAATCGCATTGCAATTTCAAAACTTAATGATATAATCAGCCCAATCGGTATTAACAATTCCAAGCTGGAGAAAAATATTTTAGACTATAAGGAAAAGTTGCAAATAACTCAAGGTGAGTTGAAGGATCTTAGAGAATTGAACGGAAGTATGATAACCACAGTTACAGTGCTTGAAGGCGACAATAACAGATACAGTAAGGAGGTTGATCGTCTCCATATTGAATTGACTAATCATCACGTGGTTCGTTTAAACAGAGATCAAAATCACTCAATCCCATGACCAGCCCCAAAATCATCTACGATTGCAACCGTGAAAAGACCAGTTATTAATCATCGGTGATTCTAATGTGCGTGGCTTTGCAACTCTTTTTAAACGTTTCAGTAATAAACAATATGATATAAACGGCCAGCGTCTATTAATGCCCTCTTTTGATGATGTTGTGAAGCAATGTGTAGGCCTAAGCAAAAATTTTAAGTATAAACGACTTCGTTATTCTTTTATGGGATTCCACAAACGCTATAAAGGGAAGATCCATTAACCCAGAAAGTGTACAGATAATCCTAGAAAGCTGAAAAAGCGCTAATATGTTTCTCATAGCCCCCCTTTGCATTCGAATAGATACATATTAAATACTATTATTAAGGCTGAAAATGATGTGTTGAGATCTCTTATTGACGGTTCAAGGATGGTCCACTTCCTATCCCTCAGTTGTTGGAATTTTACAGTACGAAGATAAATGTAAATTGATCAAAAGTATTTGGTGACAGGATGCCAGAAACAAGTGTGAGTTTACCTGGCACGTCGTTGAATATTATGAACAAAAACGGCAACGACACTAACCCAGATGCTTTAAAAAAATTTCCCTACTCCGCCTGAAATCAGTACCTCTATGAGCTCATGAGACGCATTGAACATGAATCTTTACTATCAAAATGTTAGAGGGCTTCGCACAGAAACGATTAACTTCTCTTTGGCCGTTCAAAACTCCAATTACAGTATCATTGTGTTAACAGAAATCTGGCTATCTAATAATATAACAGAATCTGAAATTTTTTCCATGGAATACCGGGTTTTCCGATGTGACAGGGATTACGTGCATTTGCATTGCGGGAGAGGAGAAGGGAAGTCTCTCATTGCTGTTAAGCATGAATTGTGTCCTAAACAATAGAATAATAGCGCGTACAATTGCTATGAAGATCTGTGGGGTCCATTAAGCTTGAACATGAAATCGTTATTTTGGGAGCGGTATACTTTCCACTGAATTCGGCTACCGACTTCTATCAGGATTTTGTGACTACTATTTACATTAAAGAATTCTAATGAGTGTGCAAAATTTCTTATCTGTGGGGACTTCAATTTATCTCTTAATAAATGGGAAGAAGAGGACGGCCACCTGATTCCTACAAATATGTCCGGCCCAGGGGAGGCCCTTTTTGACAGCATCTATTACCTTGAGCTTCAACAGATCAATTTAATAAAGAATGTAAACAACAGAATTCTAAACGGGTCTTACAAGATAGTTTTGATAGTGTCTGTGTGGATAATTTTAAAGACCCATTAATTAATCCGGACACTCATCACCCATCAATGGAAATTTCTTTTAGCGTCAGAAATGTTTAGATTAGAGAACCGAACAAATATTAGAGTATTTAGTTTTGGCAGGGCGAATTTTCCCGAACTTAACAATTATTTGAGTGGCATCCACTGGAGCTTTATTCGAGACCTGGACGATATAGACGTTATTATTGATAAGTTTCATAATACACTCTTTTCTTTTTTTTTTTCTAATTCTGGGATTATGCAATTAATCTCGAAAATTCCGGAATTAGGAAAATCCTTCGGAATTGACATCCCTAGTGCCTCTTCCGTAAAGAGGTATGACAAATTCTAACGAAAAGGCAGACTGCAAAACCATATCATTATGACCCGTTATATCCTGCTCTCCCATGACACCGAGATATTGTATTTGGATTTCTGATTTAACTTGCAATAAACAATTGCACAAGATGTATTGTGTTCATTTTTAGGTACTTATTAATGACCCCGATAAACTTGAAGGAGTGAGAGCGCGAGAATTAGATATTACTAAAGAACGTATTCACAAGATCCTATCCACCGGCGTCAACGTTATCTTATGTTCAGGAGGTTAGTTGATTAATTTTCCATGAACTTTTTTGTATTGCATAAGTCTATATAAAATATCAAGAGTCCATTCTGTACGAAATATATTTTATTAATAAAAAATAACACACCATACAATATTTTTTAGCTAAAAAAAATCCTCAGATACTTCGCCTAAATCCATAGAGTTTAGATTTACCTTATTGTTCTCGGTTTGTACGGGAACTTTAGTGCCAAAATATCTAAAGTCTATTTATTGAAGGAAGACATTAAAGCACAACAAAGTTCAGTGCATGTGCATCTACCTCTCCACCTGGCTTTCCATTGGTGATGTATTATGGCTCGCCGATTCGGACCAATAACGGTGGTGCTCCCCGCTTCTTGCAAGATGTTCACGTGCTGACCATGCATTGAACATTGTTTTGGTTTAATTGTCTTTCTTCTACAAATAGACTATTATATTAATTTTTAACCTAAGACCTGTTTTCGTATTTTGGTCAATGTGTAGTTTATTGGGTTAATTTTTAATTAACAGCGGGCGCCAGTTTATTGCATTTAATTAAAGTTGGCTATTTTAAATTTATATATTTGAAATGCGAATTTAGATTTATGTGAAATGCTGTCAGATAGAAAATGCATTGTAGTGATGAACGTGGCTCCTACTGATTCGTGACTTATCTTGATTACAGGTTCGGCTCTTTGTTTACTTGTCTGCGCTTGTACACCAATTGTTTTCACTACTGAAATAAATAGGCAAAAAAAGACAAAGGATATGTAACTGTCTGGAAGTTTATTACAACCTAAAAAAAATCTTAGAAATGAGATGGAGGAATTTATAGAAAAATAATAATTTAAGCTGTACAATTTGTACACGGTATCTTGAAATAGTTCATAAATAACCAGGTTTAATGAGTTGACTTATATGTTTATTTTAAATTAAAATAATTATCATAATATATTTTAAATATTAACTGTAGCCAGAATATTACGATAGGGGTAATTTGTATTTATAAATGATAAAAAAAAGTATGAAATATGAAATACGTAGTGAAAATTTTGAAAATAATGCCTACTCATAAAAAAATTATCTAATACATTTTAAAAAAGGTATTTCTAGCTCGTAATCATTGGCACTAAAGTTCATCAAAAGGCAGTACTTTCATATATCCCATTTCTGTTTATACCTCGCAAAATGTAGGACATAACAATTTGTTCAACCAAAACAGGAAAGTTCTAAGTATAAATGTAAATTGAAAAAAAAACTTACATTATTAATTAAGATTATATATGAGGCGTAGGTGTGGGTCCGCATTTGGAGTGATGGTAGAGGGGGGATTTTTTGGGCGCCTCAAATACATATAATATTTCTCCAAATGATTGTCGAAGCCAATTTTGTATGTGATTTTATTCACCAAATACTCTTTTCTAATTCTGAGTTTAACTTACTAAAACTTAGATGCTGTTTGGTCTAAGTGTTCATAATAAATAGAAAATTCCATAGTTAGTAAAAACGTAGGTGTACAAATCTGACTCGAGAAATTCAGTTCCAGAACCTCAATAGCTAATTTATTCCGGTATTTTAGGTGTAGAAATATTTTTATATTTCTACACCTAAATTGACACCTTGTTTACAAGTTTACATTTCTCCTTCATATTATATAGACAAAAGCATAAGAAATTTGATTTTAATTAAGATTATAACTGAAAATAAAAGAGTATTAAATTGGTAAAATACATTGAGTATGTCTTTTTATATTTGAAACATAAATATACAAAAAAGGTTACAGGAACAACATTGTAAAGTGCATATTCTTCTGCCAAACTAATTAAAAATATTTATTATTCATTTTATAGTTAGTGATAAGAATATATAAACAATGTTTTGTTAATTACGTGGGAACGATTTTAGGTATTGACGATTTATGCTTAAAATACTTCGTTGAGGCTGGTGCTATGGGTGTAAGAAGAGTTAAGAAAGTTGATTTAAAGCGAATTGCAAAAGCTACTGGCGCTACTTTCCTTACGTCTTTGTCAAATATGGAGGGTATGTTTGATTTACTTTTCATTTTTATGCTTGTATTTTTGACGTTTTTATATTAATTTATTCAGTTAATCTATTATTTTTTACTTAGGTGAAGAATCCTTTGATGCTAGTATGGTTGGTGAAGCAGCGGAGGTCGTGCAAGATAGGATATCTGATGATGAATTAATTATCATTAAAAAGTAAGATTTATTTAAGTATAATAAAATATACAATTAGAAAAGATTAGGTTAAAACAATTGATCTATCACATCTATTTTCAACAAACAATATATTAAGAGAGAGAAATTGTGATTCATATATTCATGAAGTTTTTGTAACAGGAGAAGGCTGAGTAATTTCAGTTACAGCACTTATGTTACATTGGATTTCCTGTACAGGGTGTCCGGATTTGGTTGTAAAAGCAGGGTATCTCGCTTATTTTTAAAGATAGAACCTTGCGGTCTTAATGAACCTGAGCTAATTTTTTGTGAAACTCATGAAGCCGTAAACAAAATTTTCATAGCCTTCTTCGTTTATGAGATACAGGGCGAAATAGAAAATTTTGCATTTTGGGACCCCCCTCGTATCTCGGTTATCCTTTAACTTAACGCAAAGGGAAAAATTGGTGCTTATGCAGTTTTTTACGCTGGATCCAGTGGCGTAGTCATATTTTTCATTTGGGTTGTTATTTTTTAGATATGACCCAAAGTTGTGTTTTTTTAAATGGGACACCCTGTATATTTGTCCAGAAATTGATTTGTCCTTTTAAAAGCTTCTCAAAAATATATAATAGTATGGGTCTATTTTAATAAACAACAACAAAAATCCTAATTTTTATAATTATCATCCCAAATTTTGCAGTAGGCCATGCAAAACGATGCCGTTTTCTTTTGTTTTCCCAATTTTGTACGCGTATATAAAATATAGCGCTAGTTTTTTGTATTTATTTATTGTGTAAAAATATATTTGTATTATTATGGAAGAAAACCAAACTTTCGAACATTATGAAAAGTACGATATGTTAGCTTGTTTTATATTAAGTAATGAAAATGTTGAAGCGGCTTCTAAGATGTATTTTAACAGGTAAATAGTTAATTTTTAGGTATGTTGAAATACTATTGCTTAATTTTTACAACCTAATATATCCACTTTTTATCGGATAAAAAAGAATTTACTTAATCACGGATCATTTATCAAACCTCGTACGAAAACATATAATAAAGAAAATCGGGAGGCTGAGGAAATTACGGTATTAGCTAATGCAGAAGCTTACCCTACAAACTCTTGTAGGGCCAGTGAAAAGAGCATAGAGATTCCAAAAACTAGAGTTCAAGAAATTCTAAAAAAGCACAAATACCACCCATACAAATTTAGGCTCGTGCAGCACTTACAGCCAGGGGATGCAGAGCGTCGGGTAGTCTTCTGCAGTTGGTTTCGAGAAAGATGCGATATGGTTAGAGATTTTGAAAGGAAGGTTATATGGTCAGACGAAGCACATTTCAGTAATTCTGGTATACTCAATAGGCACAATAGTAGATTCTGGTCCCAGGAAAATCAACACCAAATATTTCCCAGAAGACAGTAGGGCAGGTCTGGTATGTGTCCTGCTTCATATTAGGAACACATATAAAATTTTATATATTTGAGGGAAATCTAATCTAATCTGGAAATGCAATAAGAGAAAATTTTCGCTATTTACAAAATCATCCCGTTATTTTGCTTAATTCCCTAAAACGAATACGAAAATTGTGCGAAGCATGCATAGAACAAAATGGAAATCAGTTTGAACAGTTCTTTTGATTTCCTTGGTTACTGTAGTTCTTATATGACAGTTGATTTTTGCTGAAAGGCTTGTTACATAATAATTTATTACTGTTTTGTTCTTATGTTACATAAATCTAAGTAGGTGGTACTTTTTTGGTGCGAAATTATCAATACATATTTTGATAAATAGATTTAATTACATATTTAGTTTGATTTATTGTTACAATGTAGATATTGTTAACGACTTTAAATAAAAGGCAGCATTGTTTTGCATGGCCTAGTGCAAAATTTGGGATGATAATTATAAAAATTAGGATTTTTGTTGTTGTTTATTAAAATAGACCCATACTATTATATATTTTTGAGAAGCTTTTACAAGGACAAATCAATTTCTGGACAAATATACAGGGTGTCCCATTTAAAAACAACTTTGGGTCATATCTAAAAAATAACAACTCAAATGAAAAATATGACTACGCCACTGGATCCAGCGTAAAAAACTGCATAAGCAGCAATTTTTCCCTTTGCGTTAAGTTAAAGGATAACCGAGATACGAGGGGGGTCCCAAAATGCAAAATTTTCTATTTCGCCCTGTATCTTATAAACGAAGAAGGCTATGAACATTTTGTTTACGGCTTCATGAGTTTCACAAAAAATTAGCTCAGGTTCGTGAAAACCGGAAGGTTCTATCTTTAAAAATAAGCGAGATACCCTGTTTTTTCAACCAAATCCGGACACCCTGTACTTCCTCCCTGGTGACATTGCCTAATCTAGGTCATTAACCTTCGCTTAGAGAGGTCCTTCTTAGCTGACAATGATGGGTCAACGTTGTCCAGAATCTAGAGTAATCAAGGAGTAAATGTGATATTGTCTCATCTTCCTATTCACCCCCTTTTAACAAGCAGTGTGTAGTCGGAAGTTAATTCCTGTCACAAATCGCAGATTTATTCTCGACATTGGCCGCCGATCTAGCCAACTTGCCATTTTTATACCTCTGCACTGTATATCTTTTTTAACTCGATCGCGATGAATAAAAACTCTGGATGACATTTACTAAGGCATCATCACATTCCCTTAGCTCTTCAGGCTTACTAGCATTGTTAACCTGCGGATTTTGATAATTTTGCCAGTGGTGTCTTTCTGAGTAAATTGGCGCCTCTGTTTTTGGCCCGTCTGCAATACATGGATCATTCTTTCGGGTAAATGTTATCTAAAAGCAACATTTCCTAGTTTTATACATGGATTTGTACAATGTACAGTACACTCGGAGAGCAGTGAAATATCAAGACCCTAAGAGTACTTGGAACATTTCTGTTAACTAGGATAAACGATAAATAAATGGGGATCAACTTTTCAAAATTTAAAACAAACCTTTATAAACCAGACAAAATAAAACAATAAAGAATGTGTATTCCTTGGACAGACTATATCCGATAGAACGTTTGTATAAGGAATATAATATTACGTATATAAAGGATATCAATTTTCGGCATTACAATTGTTATTCATAATAATTATTTACTCCTTTAGATTTAATGGTGACATTGATTTGTCTTACATATGAACTAGAATGGGTAAAAGAATAAGGTACAAGTATAAGATACCACACCGTATTAAAAGATTGAATGCTAAAAAATATAAAATAATAACTATGAAAAGTAATATTAGGAAAGATGAAGTGCTTTAACCTTTTTAATTTTTATGTTTTATTTTAATTATTGTTGATTTTATTTAGATACTTTAATAAAATATTGTTATTTTAACATTATACCGGGTGACCACGGACTAATGTACGTCCGTCCCTTTTTTCTTCCTTTTTTTTTAAACAATCATTTTGTGAACATGTATGGGACCTTAAAAACTAATCATTAAAGCAATTCAATATAACAGGAAGCACGTTGCTGTTTTAAATTTTGTGATAAGGCTACAAAATTGGGAAAATGTAATTATGCATGTGGTAAAAATTTTAAAAAATTGCGAACATTTCAACAAAAAATGGAGCTTTATTGTTTTGATCTATGTGGTATTATGTATTAATTATGATTTTTCATATTTGGTTTTTATTTCAAAATTAGTAAGAGTAATTATATCTGAATGTTACGCGCATTAATTTCGAATATTGTAGTAATTTTAAATTGAAGTAAAGGATTTTGTTTGTGTTCATTATTATAATCGTTATTTTATATACATTTTAGGGTTTAAATAGAGAACTTTCCGAATATTTATGTTTTTAGCCCAACAGTAACAATAAGTTAAACCCTTCATACCTACATAGGTGAAACATTAAAGACCGCGAAATAATATTTTAAATATAGCGCTATCGTTTGAGTTAAAGAAAATTTACCCTAGAATTTTTGGATTTATTTTATCTGTAAATTGCTCACAATTTATGTCAAGAGAGATTTTTTTAATTTCCCCGAGAATTTATGTTATATTATATGTATATTTCTCAGTAATTTGTCGTTTCGGGTAAATTTTACTCAAAAAAATCACCTTTGGTTATCTCTAATTTAAACATTAGCAATACATTGTTCGAACGAGTTTATGTGCTGCTTATTGAATTATTAATGTTATTGCAGTCCGAAACAACGAACTGCAGCTTCTATCATTCTTCGGGGTCCTAATGATTTCTACTGTGATGAAATGGAAAGATCTGTCCACGACGCTTTGTGTGTTGTTAAAAGAGTGTTGGAATCGAAAAGCGTAGTAGTTGGAGGTAATGTCACATATTAAATTGTTTGGTGTGGGAATGTAAAATATCGCCGCAATGAAAGAGAGAAGAGACACTTTTTGATTGAACCATCAAGAAATATATAGAAATTTCAAATTAATAAGTAATAATTTGTAGGCGGTGCTGTTGAAGCTGCACTTTCAATTTACCTGGAAAACTTCGCTACAACCCTTAGCAGCAGGGAGCAGTTGGCAATTGCGGAATTCGCCCGAAGTCTTTTGGTTATCCCTAAGACTTTAGCTGTAAACGCTGCCAAAGATGCCACTGATCTAGTCGCCAAACTGAGGGCTTACCACAATTCTAGCCAAACAAAGGTATAGAATCATGATTTAATTAATATACATATGTTTATTGAACGGAACTAGTCGTTACTTAATAGAAATCCGTTTTAACTAAGTAAACGACAACTTATGTTTAAATTTCCACTTAATTTATTGTACAAAAAACACATGACAATTGTTTCGCCAACACTGGGGCTTTATCAGATGATAAATCTTGAATAAAAATTAACACAAACTGTAGGTATTAAATACCTGGATCCGTTTTTACAATTGCGCATATTATACAGGTAAAATGTTTGGGATTTTTCATTTTAACAATGAGGAACTATTCAAGTCCTGGTTGATCGTTTATTTATTTCTATACTTCTTGTTACTAGAATTTAGTAAATTAAGGTTTTTAATTTTTCGCTTCTACATTTCAATTTTAAAGTACTCATCAATAGTATGGTTTTCCTGAATTAAATGTTTAAAGTAATTTGAATTATCTTTTTGCTTTCTGTAACTAAATGTATGTTCACTAATTATTTTTTTAGGCAATCTGCCTATTTGTCCAATATAACATTTTGACCTCAATTTAACTTGTACACACTGGATTTATTCTGTTTCTTGGTATTCGTCTTATTGTTTTTAATATATCTATCAAAGCTGTTGTTAGTCCTACGAGTAACAGTTGCATCTTTATTTTTCCTAAGTAACTAACTGTAATGCTTTTTTACTATTTTGTCTATGAGAATTTCATAACCGTTATTAACGGCTGGCTATTTGTTTTATTATATTTAATTCCTTAGTATTAGAATTAGTGGACTTGAATTTTTTATTTAGAAGTATTAAGCATTATTACTCAGATCAATGTGTGAATTTATCTGAATTAAAATTTGGGTACTGGAATTTGTGTATGCAAATTGAGCAAATGTTGTAAGATATGTACAGAGGGGAGGAATTAATCCTCGAAAATTTTATGGTCATATTAATATTTGTTTAAATTGGAGCAAATTGTTCCATTGTTCAAAATTTAGTTTATCTTCGTACATAACCTTAAGTAATTTTCTATTTAATAAGAAAATATTGTTTCAACTTTATTATTCCAGTTTACATACTTAAGAGTGAGGTATTGACATGTCACCTTGAATTTACTCTTGCAGCATACATCTTTATACAGTAGAAACAATCTTCGAGGCTAAAATATTGTGTGACTGTGAATTTAAAGAAATTATTCAAGATATATTTGTCGAAAAGATTTTAGTGTCCCTACGGATACAAATCAAACATTTTTAGGTCTGTTATGCAGCGACTCATTGTGCGTACTTCTGCAAAAAATCATTACCTTTTTTATACAATTTATATTTGTATTTATAATATTATTTATTACAATTTCAGTTTTCTCTGTAGTTTCACTTTGTTCAAAACTCATTTATTTTTAAGGGTATTTTATCTTTAATTGTGTATTTGACAATTTTAATAGCTATTACATTATTGATAAGTATTTGTATAAATTTGTGTCTTAGTACATGTGGGAGATTTTGTATATATTTATTTACCATAAACTGTGGCGTTTACTTATTGCATATGTGACTTTGTGATATTATGACTGTTTCAATTATTGTGGCGCATTTTTATTGTAATAGTCCTGAGCTCCATAACCCTTAGTTTCGCTCTGCCCAATTGTAAGGGCACTAAGTCGCTACTTACTTATTACACCATTCATTTCATTGTTAGAAACAACTTCTAAACATTGGTTGTTATTGCAGTAATAATCACTGCAATAAGGAGTGTTTTGATTGCATGAAAGTATACGAGCCCCAATATGTTCGGACGTTAAAAAACATATTTATGTTTGATTTAAACTGTTTTTTTTTTTTGACTTCCTGTCTGAAAACAAGTCACGTAATCTTTACCTAACATAAAGTCCGATCGTAAGGAATAATTATTTTGTTTTGGATAAACTATAATAAAAACTAAATAACAAAAACATAACAAATTTGATGAAGAATAAATATTCTGATACTAATCTTTATTGAGATTAAAATCAATATTATGCACGCACTTACTGATAAAACTAGTCTGCATGGGTCAACAGCTGTCAGCTTAGGTTTTATCCACCATGTTTTTCTATAAATTCATAAGAAAATGATGCGTGGTGTTGAAACGAATCAAAAAGTATGAGAAAGTATAATATCTCGGTACGGCAGAGGTATTAAATCAATGCAGAAAATTTCAAATGACTTAAATAATGTAAAAACAACAGTCGGGGATATTATTAAAATATATGGAGAGACAGCTAGTGTTAATGTTCGTGTTAAAAGTCTCGGCCGACCTCGGAGAATTATGGATAAAGAACTTCCTGTTCAGGTCAAAATTTGCAGGACTAACAGAATACCTTACGAGAATTACAATCCCAATAGAATCAAGAGGCAAAATTAAATATTTTCAGGGAATGCTGTACACTATGACTTGGTTACAATTAAAAAAATTACAAAAGATAAATTTGTAATTTTTCGTTGTAAAACATAAAAATGTTTTTTTATCTAATCCAAAATTGCTTTTTATTAATAATGTCTATAATATTTACTTGGAACAAATTGTACAGAGTTTTTTTTAATTTTATAAACCCCTGAGAGCCTTTTTTTTAAGCTAAAAAAAATGTTTGTATGACAGTTATAGGATTTTTCCTAAATATTTACTTGGCAGTAAATTTAAAAACAAGTTACGATCGGAAAATCAAGAAATCACTACTAGCTTTGTTTATTTTAAACGGAACACCCTGTATTTTTTGACATTTTTGAATTCCTCTCATTCTCCTCTTTTCAAAAATATATAATATGCTACATGTCACATGGCAAATTCGCCGTGAAGCAATTCGACGATACTAAAACCGCTTTACTCATGTGGCAAATTTAAAGCCGAATAAGTCAAAAACTACTGTTCCGAGTATAGGCATATTATATATTTTTGAAAAGAGGAGAATGAGAGGAATCCAAAAATGTCAAAAATACAGGTTGTTTCATTTAAAATAACAAAGTTGATACTGATTTGTTGATTTTCCAGTCGTCATTGGTTTTTAAATTTACCGCCATGTATATATTTAGGAAATATCGTACAACTTTCATATAAACACTTTTTTGTAACTTAAAAAAAAGGGCTCTCAATAGGTGGCAGCTTTATAAAAAAAAACCTGTACACTTCAAGATAGTGATAGATAAAAATTAAAAACATTTCAAAAAAACCCTTTTTACATGCTGACTTAAGTACTTAAGTACTGAATATAACTATACAGGTTGTTCACTTAAGGGCGTTGACTATCCATATCTTGGAAGCCCTTCATGTTACCGTCTTGAAAAAAAAAATGTAACAAAAGTGGCCAAGAGCAATTGACTGATAATATTTTTAAGTTTCTAAATTGGCCACAAGGGGGCGCAGTTGTTAGAGTGAACAATAAATTTCAAAAAGTCTTATATAACTTTTATAAATTCACTATAAATCTGAGTTAATTTTTTTTATCATTTTGTTTCTAAATTTATTGTCATATCACCCTTAATAAGAGTGACAGGAGCTGTTGACTTAGAGAGATTTAAATCGCTATATCTTCTGAACCCCTTATCCGAATTAGGCTTATTTAAAAAAGCATTTTAAGTTGTTTTAGGATTCGGATCGAATAATAACACTCCCTAGTTTTTCACAGTTTGGTTAGATGGCGCTCTTTGTAAGAATACAGTTTTTTTCAGTTTTCTTTAAATTTTTCAATGGAACCTTTTGCTTCTCTTACGCTAGTTCTAAAGAGTAATAGAAAACAAGCTAACACAAAAAAATAATAAAAAATAAAAAACATGAAAATAATAGTATTTTTGAATACTGGGTAGAGTATTATTTACCGCTTTATTAATTTATTTAAAACTAACAATAAAGCCATATTATTCGTTACTTTTGGTTTTCCTCCCTTCCCACTTTATCTAGAGAGCTAGTTCAAACTTTATCAGAACCAAACCAAAGTTTGCAAAATATTTAGAGGACAACGAGCCAAAGCAACATCTAGATAACAAAGAAAACTAAATATTTTGATTCTCAAAATGTTTTCCGTTATTTAGGATTTAGCCTTCAGAGGGTCAGTGAAACAGCAGTTTCAAACTCTGCCTTTGTTTTACTATTTATGACAATTTATTAATTGACGATTTAGTAGAACCATTAGAAGACGTGACGATCGCTACTAGAATGAACATGTGTCAGCATGACGGTTGTCCCGCCCGTTTTAATAATTATGTCATTCAGAAATATCTCGACTGGAATTATTAGATTGGATTTCCTTGTCGGTTAGGTTTCCAGATTTATGGTGACTGATCAAAAGTTTGGTTTATAAAAATCGACCAACGACCGAAAACATCATTGAGAGGATCAATTGCCGTAAACAGTATATCAAAGGCGAAATTGAAACTACTTTTCCATTGACTCTCTAAATGCTAAATGATGGAACATATTTGAATATTAGAATTTTTAGTTTTCTTTGTTATCTCGTTACCTACAAAGTGCTGTTTTTGTTATTTACTTGTGCTTTTGTTTTACTTGAACTGTTATGCTGGACTCTAGACACGCTCCAAACTTCGATTCTGACAGAGTTTGGACTAGCTCTAAGTCTAGATAAACTGTGAAGGGAGGAAAGGCGAAAGTAATAAATAATATTACATTGTTAATTAGAAATAATTTAATTAAGCTCTAAATAATAATCTGCCCAGTATTCAAAAATTATATTGTTTTCATGGCCCGTTCGACCAAACCTAATTATTGTTTAATACCATTTTTACGAGGATATCGGATCAAATCTAAAACGCATCGACTTTTCAAGGTCTTAATTTTCGACGAAGAAAAAAATGTTCCGGGTGAGTTTTTTTCGTTAAGATTGATTGTTTTATTTTTTTCTGATTCAAAAAAGTTTGATTTTGTTTAATGAAAAACTGTAGACTTTCCGAGAAACGTAATAATTTTTACTCGGTTTTTTTTTCATCGAAAAATAAGACCTTGAAAATTCGATGCATTTTTAAGGTATTGTATTTAACTGATCTTTTTCTAGACTAATGAGGTTTCCCTAACCGGTCCACAGGACATGATATCTGCGGTGTGACAGCCGCAGATATCATGTGATTTGTGTGCAGCAGCAGAATCGAGATTTTCAAGGGCGTCACTAAGAGGAGGGTCTCCAGATTACTGTAATTCAAATTTTTGAGTTGATTTTTTGTGCTTTGCCCCCCTAACAGAAATGGTCCCCTGGAGATTTCAATTTCACTTCAATATCCGTGTTATTAATCATTTCATCCGAAAAATACCTATTAGTTTACTTATTTGGTAATAGCTTAAAAACTAATAAAGATAGATGCGATTTTTATTACTCTTTAGAACTAGCGTCACAGAGCTTTAAGAAAACTGTAAAAAACTGTACTTGTTACAAAAGCGTCATCTAACCAATTTGTGAAAAACTAGGGAGTGTCACTCAATCAGAATACTAAAACAGCTTGAAATACTCTTTTAAATAAGTTTATTTTTATTCACTTAGGATAAGGGGTTCAGAAGATATAGCGATTCAAATCTTTCGTAAGTCAACAGTTCTCCACGCCCTTATTAAGAGTGATATGACAATAAGTTTAGAAGCAAAGTGATAGGAAATTAACTCAACTTTCCAATAAGGAATAAAAGATATCTAATTCTTTTGTTTTTGTCGAATTTTTTAAAATTATTGTTTACCCTAGGAACCGCGCCCCTTTGCGGTCAATTTAGAAACTTAAAAATATTTTCAGTCAATTGCTCTTGGTCACTTTTATTATATTTTTTTTTCAAGACGATAACATCAAGGACTTCCGAGATATGGATAGTGGATGTCCTTGAGTTGACAACCTGTATATTACTAGTATGAGTAAATATGCGTTTTTTTTTTCATACATTATAAAGTTATGATCCGCCCATTGTTTCGTTTAATTGAATTAGTATTATTCTAATGTCTTAAGTTTGTAATTTTATACTTTATTTTATAGGTAGAACATGCAAACTTGAAATATGTCGGTTTGGATCTCATTGAAGGCTCCGTGAAGGACAACAAAAAAGCTGGAGTACTGGAGCCCACAATCTCAAAAATCAAATCTCTGAAATTTGCTACAGAAGCCGCAATTACTATTCTGAGAATAGACGACATGATCAAATTAGATTCACAAGAAAAATCAAGCAGAAGTTACCAGCAGGCAATGCAAAGTGGTGAACTGTATGACTAGAAATATTTATTTACTTTAGTTAGTTTTCGTTCAGTTGTATTTGTGTTCAGATTAAATGGGAAATTACCAACAAATCTGTTCATTATATTGCATATTTCTCACCATTACTTATTTATAAAATTAACTCATACTTATTGCGCATTAAGGAAGAATAATGGCTTTTTGCATAAGATAACTTAATATATATTTTTATTTGATATGTTAAAATGAGACATCAGTATCTGCTAATTTAAATATTGTATCACTAAAAAAAATGTCCAGGAAAGTATTTTATTTGCAATTTTAATTTTATTCAGCGATAATTTTTAGGTGCTTTTACGTACACTCTTAAAAATAACATGGTAGTAATTACAAATTAAAATAATGTACAAGTTTTAGTTGAACCAACCAAAATCGAGAATTCACATACTAAAATCTTTAGTAGACCCAGTATATTGGCTTGTTTTTCACAACATGTCTTGGAGCTAAAAAAGCTAACGTTTTAGTTATTTAAAAAACTTTTATGTGTATCAAAAGACTATGCTTTTCATTTGCTGTTAGTTAATTATTTTTTCTTGTCATTGATAAGAATAGTTGGGTGACTTGTGATTTTTAGCTCTGAGAAATTTTTAAAATTATAAAGTTTATATTTAATGTTTGCTTTACTAAAAAATATAGTTCTTCAAACATAATTACCCTAAACTATACAGGGTGGTGCACTACATAGGCATTGCTCTATTTACAAAAAAAACGATAAAACATTTTTTGACCAATCTTTTTGTGTGATAAGTCGGTCTACTGAAAATATATTTTAAAATTATTTCGAAACATACATATTTCGCCAATGGTTGTATACAATATAATGTAGATATTTTTGGAGAATATAAAGATGCAGGGTGTTGTCATTTGAAAAAATTTTAAAATGTGATTTTAATCGACTTACTTATCGACTCAATAAGTATATATGTTTTACCGTTTTTCGTGGATGACCAGAAGAGTACGTAGTGTGCCACCACTAACAGCTTCAATCGTAAATTAAATTTTTAAAGTAAATTCTTTATGTTCACAATTTTGTAGTAAATAAAGAAGAAAAAAATTTTTTTTTTTAAAACACAACTATATTAACAAAAATAAATATTTCCATTACATCAAAAATATTGTGTTAATTCTGGTTTCATTGTGGAAAAACGGTGCATAAAATTTAATAGATTACATGAAACTTTCAATAGAATGTCATATTCCAGAAGTTTTATGTAGCTGGGGACAAGTATAGTATATTAATCAACCTTAAAAAGTCTATATGAAATATATTACATTTATACTTAAAAAAAACATCAGCCTCTAGCATATCAATAACTTTACTCTTGTCTAACGCACAAGTGTAAAACAAAAAACAAAACAAATCATTTACTTAAATATACAAATAGGTATAAAGCGTCCGCCATAAATTTGGGTACATAAATAATATGGGAAACTTTGATTATTAAATTAAGGAAAAAAGTCACTCTTTAGAAAATGTTCTGCTTTCTAAAAAATGTTAAATAACAGAACATTTAACTATATAAACTTGATTATTGATATGATACGTACAGGGTAGCCAAAAAGTAAAAAAAAATGTGAATACAAATTTTTGTATCAAACTTTCTTTAAGCTTTAAAATAAAGAGCATACATGAATTCGAAAAGCTATACAGAGTTATTGTGTTTGGAATTTCGGTTACTAGTACTGATATTTAGCTTTTCCAATTATCCTTTTAAACTCTTTCAATTTAACGCTTTTGATCCAAAAATTTTTAATTTCGCGAATCCACACTTTTTTTACTTTTTGACTACCCTAATATAAAATAAATATAATTTTTTCAGAAAGCAGAACTTTTTATATAGAGTAATTTAATTCGTAAAATTAATTTATAGTTTATTCCCATATGTACCCAACTTTATGGCGGACGCTGTATATATATTTTTTACAACAATCATAGGGGTAAGTAGGAACCTACTAAAAAGCTTAACAGAGTTCCTAACTAAATTAGTCTAAAGAAAGGTATATTTGAACATTAAAATAAGGATAATTATTAAATAAATGCAAGTCATTAATTTTCGTTGAATAGTAAGGCTTGTAGTCTAAAATATCATTAAGAAAAATTATGGTAGAAACATTTGTGGCATGCGCTTCATAAGCTAAAAAGTGTTCGTTAAAAGCAATTGTTTTGAACATTTTAATCTTAAAACTCACTAGATTTTGACTACTTATTAAAATATTTGTAACAATGCCAAACTGTGGTAGTAAGTTAATAGAATTAATAAGGAAAATTGTGTTTACTCTATATTTGTAGCCATGATAAGTTACCCAATTACATGAGAACCATGGTATTGACCAAAATATTTCTTCCAAAGGCCCAGAAAAAAGAAGAAAATCATTTAGATTTTCAATAGGACTTAAACTGCCAAATAAAACATTGCATGGAAAAATGTCTTTTGATATCAAACGAAAACAAACCTTTAGTTGGTGTTTCATTGCTAAAGAATAAGTGATGTTTTTTCGGTTACAACTTACATTTCCTGTTCTCTTCGACTCCTGATGTTTAGATTCATAACGCATACTCCATATATTGCCACTTATAGGTCCTATTCTTAAAATTACATTGGGATGATGCGTTAAAAAATGAAATTTTGGTGTCAAATGCCTTTTTGATAAATGCAGATACAATTGATTATGTTCAGATATACAAAAATTTAAATAATTTATATCCTGATTACTGATCGATTCTTTTAAAACTATATCTATAATCCTTTTTAAATATTTATACAACTGCCAATAGGTATTACTCGAAGGAATATATACCCCTATAAGAAATGTAAATATTTTGACAAAACACAACATCTCTGACGCTGAAAATGGTAACTTTTTCTTCTTATAAAATTCGTTAGGTAATGGGGAAGGACGATTTCCTAAATCATTAATTTCATAGTTAAAGATTTGTAACTTATAATTAAAATTGTCTAAGCTTACATATTTTTCAACGCATATAAAATTGTTTAGAATTAAAATAAGATCATAGTGACAAACACCTTCCAAAAGATCATGCATAGGGTCCACAGAAACATTTTCAGTTAAATGAAAGTTATTTAGTACATGAAAGATACACTCTTCTTTAATTCCAGTTACTGAACTATCATTTAGATCAAAATCAAAAATAAACGAAAAATTTTTTCAGTTGACTTCTAAGTGGAATAAACTGAGCCGTAATTGTTACTGATTTATACAATATATTTTGTTTATTCCGTACATCACTTAAACTTTGACCAACATTGTAAGTTAACGGCTTTATAAAATTTTCAGTTTTTTCCATTTCTTTCATTCGTAAATACTCTGATTTATATGATTCAAATGGACTTTTTAATAAACTGAAGATATCTGAAACATTCTTTTCAAAATCATTACTATCTGTATTATCTTTTATATAATTTTCAAAAAATTCCAAATTACTAAAGAGGTCAGAAAGGTAGTTGATAATTAATTGAATGTATGTTTTTGGCAGATGAGGAAGATTATATAGCTTTGAAATAAATAGGAGTAATTCTTCATGAAAACAGGCTTTAAAATTATGAATGTTTACCTTTTCATTTTTATTCTCATTCATGAAACTATTTTCCTCACTCTCAACATCGGTTGAAGGATTAGGCACTTGCTTTAAATTACATTTGTACGCATCATGATAACTACTTGCATTACTACTGCTAGAGTGCTTTAAATAACAGTGATTGCGAAAAGAACGTAACGAATTAAATTTTCGAAAGCAGTTTACTTCTTGACAAAAATATGTTGACGATGAATCATATTTATGGATAATCCTTAAATGCCTTAAAGAATAACTTGCATTTGCAGCATAACATTTTATCTGCCTTGTTTTTAATATACAGATATAATTAAAATTAGGTGACAAAAATATAAATAAATCAATTAGATTCAATTATTAGATGTGGTAATAACAAATTCACTGATACTGATTCACTGATTATCATAATCTGTTTTCAAATTAAATAATAAAGGTTTTTTGGATTAAAAGACAAACTTGTTCAGCTTCAGGGGGATATAATGCATTCAAAGCATGGATAGCTTTAAAAGTTACCACGATGGCTTTTAAAGGAGACTCCACCATATATAAGGTGTCGTTGACTCGGACATATGATGCATTAATGTTATCTAAGTCTTCTCCAATAATTATTGGCGTTGGCTGAAACGTCACTTTAAAACCATCCAATTTCTGTTTTCTTTTGTCTATGATATCTTTCAGATCATCTATTCTCTAAAAAAATTACCTAATATATTTAACTATTTACATAGGTATTTTGTGGCCCTTTAGTGGGAGGAAGAACAATATCTTCGTTAACCCAAATGCGAAAAATGTTTTATATAAAAGCTTTTGAAGGTGCACCTCCTGATAAAGTAAGGTATTGCCTATTTGATAAACTATAGATACTAAAATTGGCTATTTTAACACTGACAGGCTGTAAAATCTAAACCCCAAGATATAACAGAAAAAAGGTTTGCCCATCCTTGCATTAGGTTTTCATAAACCAACAACTGATGCCAACTTCATATTTAACCCAGGGTTAAATCTAAAGTAAGTGCCAGACAATAGCTTATGACACTAAGTCATGAATATGCAAACTAATATTTTCATTATCCCCTAAGTTTTGGACTTTACAGCCTGTCAGAATCTTAAATAGACGAATAAATCGATCAATACCAAAGTGTCAAAACACCCGACAACTTTTTTTATGAAACGTTTTCAGATCTTAGTGATACACGATGATTTTGGGCTTGAGACCTAGAACTAGAGGGCCATCCTATGTCTTGTGTATTTTTAAAAGCTTGCAAATTTGTCGATAAATGAACCCGTAGATTTTAAAGTGAAATTAGTCTCTCAGAATGGTTTTCTTGAAAAAAATATGTTAATTTGATGGCATTTAGAAGGTTCCATGAAAAAATATCAAGGTAAACATACCTATCATAACATGTGAACCATGTTTCGGCAACAGTTTACTAAATGGTTTTTCTCTATTATATTATAATAAAATATTCTCTATATAGAATTATTTTAGCAATTACAGAGACAAAGAGTATATACCATTAATTATACCGGCAGAGAATTTTTGGCACCCTGTATAAAGAAACAAGTACGTATATAAACCACCTTTTTTTTTTCAACAAAAAAATGTCAAGTAAGTATAATTGGTTAAATATATATTTTTGCCAAGTAAATTAAGATACTTTTGTAAAAATGAAAAATAAAAAATTAAAGAAATTCGAACGAACTTTCGCATTTTTCTCGGGAATTTTGAGGTTTTTTAATTTTAATTTGTTAAAAAGTGCTTTCTACAAAAGTTGTAGATTTCACGATTCACAATTTTTTTATAGGATATTTTTTCATAGGATGTCAACTTTCGCCGAAAATCTCAGTAATACCATTTCCCCCTTTTTCTTCCCACTATGGGATCTCTTCCCCATACCCGAGGTTGCATCTATGTTAATTAAGTCCCTTTACCATTGGAGATTATAAAGGTTCGGGTAACAATTTCTTTTTTCCCTCCTCTAAATGAGTTATTCTGATTGGTCTTTAAATTCTAAGCCTGAATAAAAAGAGTCCTAGATTCCTAGAGATGCTACAGGCGTGGCTCGCGGATATCGGCATTGTATTATGGTGATTCACTTTTTTATTTTGTGGGTTATACGCATGCGCAAATGCAAATGAATGTATTATGTACTTACGTGTTATTCTATTTTTGCAAACAACCACACACTTCACAGTTTAAGTGGCGAAAAACGAGGACGACCACGCTAACCTAACATTCACGTTGTTTTTTCACTTAGAGCTCCACGTTCTCTTCTTTTCTGTTGGCGTCGTTTCGCGTTCATTCCCGTATTTCGCGGGTAGAGGGCGTAAAGGCACGATCATCAACCTCTGAGTTCTGAGAGCAATAAGTTTATGCTGCGTGTACAATACGCCTTTGTTGTGGAAACTATAAATTGGTTATGACAACCAAAACTATTTAAACACAATTATTTAACATTTGTAAATTAAACTAATATCATATTTGTTAGTAACATTAATTTTAATAGATAATTCTTTTAACCTTACAGATATTTTGCGGTTCAAGTAAAAGTACAGACAACATAAACTATTAATTAAAACAACCGAAATTCTTTGACATATTCTTATTTCCATCAACGTTACTGTTTGGTTAAGTTGACTGAGGAAAAACGGGTTTTTGCTTTCTTGACTAAAAAACACTTATTTTAACAACTCAAACGCCTCAACCAATAAAACAAAAGTTAGGTGTACCAAGTCATTTTTAAGAGTGTAACTTTACTTTTAAGTTATTAACCATTACAAGCACCAGTTATAAAAAAAATAAATTTTTAATTACACGTTTTTTAAATATATTTAAGATATTTTATTTAAAGTCCAGACTCAGTGAAATATATGGCCCACGAACCAAAACTTTCAAACAAGAAGGATTTGGTTGGAAATTCATAATAACTTTATGCCATAAAATGGGATGAACAGAGAGTACTTTCGAAGGTTCTTACCTTTTGTTTCGCGAAAGTTACAAAGCATATGCTAACCAATTTGTTAATAATAGTCTTAGGCCTTAAGCTCTGGCAAACTATCGAAAATATTAAAATAGTACAAGTATTTTTCTCGTTCTGCACCCATTGGCCTGCCATCGAAAGACACTAATGTAGATCCTACAGTTTTGAATACTTCATTAAAAGTTTTTATTACAAAAATATGCAAAACATTAAAGAAAAGGTTTGTACATGAAAACACCTAAGTAAGCACTTACAACTATAAAACAAAATGTTAAACTGTAAAAAACTTAATATAAAAAAATCAGTATATTTACTTTACCGGAACTTCCCTCCTAGTCCTTCCATATGTAATTTGTATATGTACTGTACATATTAATGGGTTAAAGGAATGCCCATGGAATGGACATAACCAGGGAAGTTCCTGGTAAAGCCAATTTACTGATTTTTTTTAAATATCATTTATTTTGATGACTATTTACATAGTCTATAGAAAACAAGTTATGTGATTTATTTCCTTTCATAAAAAAAAAGTTCTATTCTAGGCAATGGATTTTTATTGAATATTTAAACATTTTATTAGGCCGTTATTTTGCTTTGCTTTGATAAGTAGTTTGTTATTTTATTCATGAGTCCGCTTTTTCCTCCATGTTGGATTTTTACCAAGATGTTACTATTGGTTTTAACAAAAATTTGAAGTCAATCGGACAAGCAGTGTTTGAGCTATGCCGCATACAGACAGACCGATGGACATGGGAGAATATGTTTTTCGGGGTCTAGAGACTCTAAAACGCAAAGCTCTGCAAAAATCTCGATTGATTTTATCACAATATTTTCTTCCTTCCTAAGTGGGAAGTAATGAACTATAATGGAATGCTAAATTCTAACTTTTCACCACTCTAAATAAGTAACTCGGAATCTGTATATACCTCTTTTACAACTACGTGATTCTCGCTAAATATACACGTAACGGAAACATCAGGTATAAGAAAACATTGCCCTTCGTCAGAGCTGTGGTACTGAATACAAAAATGTGCTTAAAGTAAAATAATCAGTACTTTTGATACTGTAAGTATTTTTGAATTGGCGGTACTTGGGATACTGTATCAGTACTTATTTAGAAAAGTACTTGTACTGGTACTTAAAATATCAAATTTTGGTTAAGTAGTACTTATTATTTAAAAAATGTACTGCAAAATCCTAACCTGCTTAAAGTACTTTGTAGAAGTACGTAAGTATTTTTAATACTTAAGTACTTTTAGTTTTAAGACTTTCGAAAGGTACTTCAATATAAAAATCTTAAGTACTTCAAAAATGATTTTAGGTACCTAATTTACTTTATGTATTTTATCAAATATAAAGCTAAATATTATAAGTTAAAACTAGTAAAAATCTATTTGTATTAATACAGTAAGGAATTTAATAAATATACAGAGGCAGTTTTCGTTTAACGTGTTTAACGTTTAACTGTAGATGTATGATCAAAAGAAGAAATTTGGAATGTAGAATGTATAAGACATTTCATCAATAAGTCATATCTGATCTAAATAAATTATAAATTGTACCTCTACCAAATAAACATGATTGCAAAAGTGAATTAATTCCAAATGACATTCTAGTTATATTCATACGAAGTTTTATTGTTGAGGCCAGCTTTAACGATTTTGAGGATTAAAGACTGATAGAATTTAAAAAATACCTTACTACTTACAAAATTGCCTAGTTTACAATTTTGAATATACTTAATATAATAGAGACGTATCGGATTCGTCGGTATATAAATTTTAGCTAGAGCTTTGATAACTAACAATATATAATCACGATTATTAGCGAGAACCGAGCAAGATTAATTTAGATAGAATTTAATAAGAATACGAAGTTTTTTTTTAATAGAATACCCAGTATATATAGTTTTTTCATGAATTCTTTGCCTTCTTTTCAGTTTTTAAAATAAAATCTTAGTGGTTTGTCAAAATATAGGGAAAATGCTTTTTTCTCCATTTGCAATGAAATGTTTTATATAATTTTTTTTAAAACTGATTTTTTGTTAAAACTAAAACATTACGGTGATGGTAAAAAATAAGAATTACCAATATTAGATATTAACTAAAAGAAAAACTTTATTATAATTGCTGTACTTAAAAATCGGCTAAATACTTAAGTAGTTTAGATATATTATAAGTACTTATGAAATGAACTTAAAACTAAAAAGAGCTTAATACTTATTTTTTTTAAATACTAGTACTTAATACTGCAAGTAGATTTTTCAAATAAAGTATTTAATATTGGTTATTTTAAGTACTTTGGCTGAATACTTATCGCAGCTTTGCCCATTACTAACTTTTGTGGATTCGAAACGTAGGAATAGGATTTGTCCTTTCAACACAGTACGCAAAAAACACTTTCCCGAGCAATTTTACTTTGCCACTCAGTGAGCGACAAAATTAGCAAAACGCTCTCTCAACCCTAACAACAAACATCTGATTTATTGGACCTTAATATATATTAATTTTGAAAGTAGGCTTGCTTCGTAAATTATTGTCATGGCAAATAAATATGTCAACTTTGACGGATTAATTTCAGTTGAGCGTTTTTCTCTAGTTCTTGTTAAAAACGTTTTTTATACATGTTAACAGCGTTTGTAGGAAAAAATCATGTGTATAATACTAGCGTAAAGTTATTTACCGCTATCGCGAGATAACCAACTTCGTTACGCGCTCTCCGTCAACTTTCTTCCTCTGAGCCGCGATGTATCACTTTGCGCTCTTAATAGACAAATTGCTATTAAGGTACAGTGAATTGATTATTTTCTATGTTTGTTGAAGTTTTTCTGACTGTTGTATTGTTTGTATGCATATATTCTAATAACAATTCTTGATGGCTGTAAAATGTATATTGTTCGAAAAATCTATAAATGTTTTTTAAAAGATCCTAATTAGTTTTATGAATAAATTGTTAGAGTAAGAGTAGGTATCATAAGGAGATAAACAAAATAAATAAATTTACAGTATATACAGTTAAAAAATCGCTAAATTCGACTTTAACCTCAACTTCCCTTCTACAGAATAGAGAACTTGCATTTTTTTTATTACATTAATATATTCTCTTATATATAAAAAGTAAATATCTAAAATATAACGCCTTGAAAAAAACGACAGAATTTGGAGCCGTCTACGATTTGACGTCACATCGTACCAGTATGGCAACGTCGCCAACGACCGACAAAAATGCAATATCAGCTGGCTGTCATGATTGATGGCAGTATTGGCAGCTTTGTTTGTTTTAATTTTTTGATTTTGTGGTTTAATTTTTATGTTTATTTAAAAGAAAATGGTGTATTATTGAACAAAATAAACTTGAGACTAACAAAACTGAAATCACAAAACGCTGTCAATGTCGCCCATTAACCACAAAAAAGACAAATGTCGTCTGGCTGACGGCTTGACAAATGATGCCTGTTGTTGTTGAACGTTGCACCATTGCGAGATTTCGCGTATACGTAATGACGTCACGTCCCGTTTTTAGTCGGGTGACGTAATTTGAATTTTCAGGCTTTTTAAATTTCCTTTTGTCGGCCGGGGAGGCAATAAAATTGATTTTTTTTTATATATATGTTTAAATACCACGTGGCCTTATAATCTTTAGTATTATTTTCGTATTTAAAAATGTATGCAAGTTCCCTATTGCACTATGTACAGGTAACAGTTTATATATGCATATAATTATTTGGTAATGACGTTTTACATATCCTATAATCTGTAATTCATTTATCAAACAATTATATGAATTCGAAAAAGGTTTTATTCCAGGAAATGGAACTTTAATGAATATTTTAAACATTTTATTATACTATCATTTTGTTTTGCCGTATAGGATTCACTAGACTTTTACTAGTTTATCTATATCACACTTTTTAGGCCACCATTCTGATCTGCTGTCTTGGATTCGTACCACAATGTTACGGTTCATGTCTATGTAATTTTGTGCAAGACTTGAGGTAAATTCAGTAATTAGTTTTTAACATTTTACTTGGCTGTCATATTAGATTTTTACCAAAATATTACTAGGTCATCCTCCACATAACCCTTAATTATTGACGATTCAATATAATAAACTACCATTTATTATATAAAGTCTCAGAGATCTTATAAAATTATATAATTTTAAAAGCTGATAAGGAACACAAAAGTATGGTTTAAGAGGCTAGTTTAGAGTAGTCTATAATATTTAAAATTTTAAAATGTAAATTGTAGCATTTATGCTAAATAAAGAAATTAACTAACTAAGTAGTTTTTAGCTATGCCGCGAACTGACAAAGAGACTAATGGAATTTAGAAAAATTCGTACCACAATTTTACTAGTTCGTCTCTATACCACTATTCATTCTTGCATAATTTTGAAAACAATCTATTAAGTACATAGTTTTTTCAGGCTGAATTTTTAAATATTTCATTAATCCGCCATTTCATTTTGCCATCTTGGATTCGCACCAAAATTGGAGGTAAATAGGATAATTTAGTAATACTTTTTTTAACATTTAACTAGGCCGCCCTTACATCATATGTTATCTAAAGAATAATCGACGTTAAATTAATATGTTGTTTTTATTTCTTTTTATCACTCAAAAAAGACAAAATATATATTTGGTTTCTAGATTTGTGCCATTATGCAAGGTAAACGAAAAACTGGTTAACTGTCATTTATATTGTACAGTGAGACATTTAACTCTAGAGAATAGTGGACGTTAAACTAAATAAGTTGTTTCTCTTTTTTCATATATCACTCAAAATAAACAAAAAACGGGTTAATTGTCATTTATTTTGAACCATTGTAGAAAAATCTATCCCAAGACAGTATGATATAAAAATATTTCTGAATTCAAGACGTGAAACTATTCCGTGTGAAAGGAAAATTAGATAAACTGACGATGGTTTAAATATTAATGCCGTTCGTTACTTTGTGGCATTTTAAGAAATAAATAAAAACCCAAGTTTTACTTTGTTAACTGTCATTGCGTTTGAAAATGTACTAGTAGTACGAAACTGCAGTCGGGCCTAGTGCAAAAATAAAATAAGTGACAGTTAACAAAGTAAAACTTGTGTTTTCATTTATTAATGTTTATAGTTTTAAATGCTTAGTTACATTTAATCTAAATTTTACTTACAGAAAGGGGTTTCCATAAGATTAAATCTTAAAAGGATTTATAGATTTTCCCAGAACATTGCAATTTAAGACCGCATATTGTTTTAATTCCTGTTTCATTTTCTGTTGTATCACAGGCGAAACTTGTCGAGTCACATTAAAGTAAGTTCAGGAGAGTCGCAGTCTTGAGAGTTCGTTAGACCCGCAAACCTGAGACACCACTATAATTTCTATATTAAAACCATGAAAAAAGTTTATCTCGTTGCTTCTTGTATATAGCATTTTTGTAATCGTAAATAAATCACCCTGCCAGATTTTTGCAGATATATGCATATAGGCTTTCTAGATCTCCCAGATTCTCCCGTTTCCCTCGGTCTGTCATTCTGACTATGCTATGGCGGAACAAAATCCCGGCCTTATAAGATGTTAAAAAAAATATATTAAAAAACTACTTATCTAATGGTCGTCAAATTTTGCACAGGAATCAAATCTGATAAAATTTTGGTGTAAAGTCAGTCATTATGGTGAAACAAAATAGCCGCCTAAGTGCTCAAAAATTCAGTCCCAAAAAACTATTTATCCTATTAATTTAACATAGGTATAAAAATCAAGTGTGAAATAGGGATGAAGTGGTAAAATTTAAGTACGAATGTTATATATCAGAAAAAAATATTGGTTTATTTAAATGTTTAAATAGTTGGTGAAATTCCATTTCCTGGAATAAAACCTTCTTCTAATGAAGGAAATTAATAAACTACATAATTTAATATTAAGAGACTATATAAATATGGTTATGAAAAATAAATAAACACTATAATAATAATAATATAGAAATAAATTAAGATCAAATAAAAAAATCAGTACCTTTACCTGGAAATTCCTTTGTTGTAAATCTGTCCTTTTATTAGGAATAGTGGTGTGTGACCTAATTTAGTTTCGCACAGTTATTTAGTAAACATATGACATACTATCTTTTCATGAAATATTTTACCAGTTTCTGCCTATGCCACACTTAATTTTTGGTTATAATTTAAAAAAGTAGTTTAGAGTGCTTTTTTAAAGACCACCATTTTATTCAGTCAGTCATTCCTACCGGTTTATCTTTATATCACATTTAATTTTTCTACAGTTGATTAAAAAGATTTTTTACGTTGATATTTTAAACATTTCATTTGGCCAACAGCCATCTTCAATTCGTACCACAATTTTACCAGTTCATCTATATGCCTATATTTAATGTTTGCACAAAATTTGAAATCAATCTCTTAACTAGTTGTTTCAGAGTAAATTTTTAAATATTTTATTAGGCTGATATTTTGTTTCGCCATCTTGGATTCGTATCAAAATTTTATTAGTTGGTTCCTACTTAATACTTGTTTTTTGTGAAAAATTTGAGGTAAATTGGATAAATTGTTTTTTAGCAATCACTTTTTTAACATTTCACTACGCCACCATTTTGTAACGCCATACTTGATTTTTACCAAAATGTACCAGGTTATTAACCTTAATTTTTGACCACTCGGATAAGTAGGTTTTAGCTATGCCGCGACCAGACAGACACACAGGCCGACAGAGACGCAATTGAGAAAACGTTTTTCGGCATCTAGCGACCTTAAAATGCGATAATCTGAAAATCTCGGAGGATGATTATTAGTTACAATACTTCCGTTGTTCCAAGGCGTTTTTCGTACAGAATTTGGGCTACATACAGATAACACATTTTATGAATCTATATTCCAAGTTGTTTGGTAATAACCTAAAAAAATGATACATTTACAGCAGGGATCGCCAACCTTTGCATTGTTTCGAGCCACTTTAATAACGTTCTAATAGATAGCAAACTACCTAAATTTCTTGACCAAAATATACATTACAGATTTGGAAATATTTTTTTATTCTACTAGATTAAAATGTTGCTTCATAGTTCATTACAGCCATTCGAACTCTATTATCCAAATGTTCGTGTCTAATTCGATTACGGCAATTAAATCTGCATACTCGTATCTTTCTTTACAAAAAAAAGGTCATATTATATTAATATTTCGTTTGATACCCAAAGTTTTAGAGTTTAATCATGTTGATGCCTCTACTTCTGTCACAGCTTTATTTTCAGGAAAGTTATGCGTGGTGCTTACTGAAATTGCTCAATATAATGTTCCTTTGAGCTACAAATTGTACCAAGAACACAACTTTTTAATATCTTCAAAATTTTCTTAAATTCATTTTTCAAGTTAGGTACAATCAAGAAAAATTTAAAATTTAACAAATTTATAAATGTAATTCGCTGCTAAACCTGCGGCGGAGCGGAACAGCTAGAGCTGTTTGACAGACATGGGATAGTAAAATTTCAAGTATATAGTATACTATCGGTGATAGATATTTAATAGAAATCTCTGCAGTTTCTTAAAATCTACTAAACAGTCGTAAGCTAATAAAATATACACGGGAGCTACCGGTAGCTGACGATCTACGGGTTTACCATTGGTTTATAGAATTTCTATAAAATTACTACCAAATATATTATGTATAAATACTATATAAACTGTGTTATCTGTACTTAATGGAATTCTGTACCAGGGATGTTCTGAGTGAATATTTTTTAGAATATATTAATGCATTCATCATGTTGCCTGCTCTTAATACTTGATTAAGACTTTAAATATACCATAATTAATAAGTAAGACTACTGCTCGGAAATTAAACTGTAACTCAAAATGTAATATATATTTCGGTATTATTGTATTACATTAATCCCTATACTGACTCATTTATTATATTTAATATTACTTTCCATGATACAATAGTTTAAATTTCTTAAATAAAAAGTACTTGTCACTGTTATTATGTTATATCATCTATTTGTAGGACATAGCTTATATTTTATATATTTTTATCAAAATACAGCATGGAATTCACTTTAGATTAACATGAATTCATGATAATATACAGTTTATTCCATCCTGTATTTTGATAAAAATATCTAAATAGATTGAAAATAATATGAGACAAGCTATGTCCAATAAATAGATGATATAACAGTGACAAGTATTTCTTATATTGAACTAGTTTTTTTTAATATATTTGTAACTATTTTCTACTGCAGAAATTTAAACCATTGTATTATTGAAAGAACGATTAATGTAATACAATAATACCAAAATATATATATATATATATATATATATATATATATATATATATATATATATATATATATATATAAGGAAACAAGTACATATTATAGTTGAAAAAGAATTTGAATTTTCATTAGCTTATAATAGGCATTTTAATATTTTTATATTTTGTGTTTACCGTACAGCATCTAGTATGCTCAAGTCTTTATTGATAGATTAGAGGTTATTTTAAATCAAATGCTAACGAACTGTACGTTAGTCGTAACTGGAGACTTTGACATTAATTTTAATGACAAAGATTGAATATTAACTCATCTTTAACTACTTTGTTCCTATCTTTAGATGTTAGTATGTTATGTTAATTTTCAAAATCTACCGTTGATTATATTTCTTCTAACTTTGATGGTGATCAAATAGAATGTTGTGTGGTTGTGGTTCCTACGGGTTTGTCTAACCATGAAGCAGTAACATGCAAAATTATGATTAATACATCATCTTATACTAAAAAATTTAGATTAGGTAAAATTTATAGCAAAAAAAAACTCCAAAAATTTTATTGCCTGCAGTAAATACAACTGGGATTTAGATATAAATAATAAGCTAAGCAAAAACTTTTTTACTATACATTAAAACCAATTTTTAATAAAACGTTTCCTATAAGATTAAAAATAAAACTAAAAAAGTGTTGCATCTCTAGGGGTTTTAAAACATCTGCCAAAAATTTACGCTCCCTACATTTTATTAGAAAATATACATAAACATTTATAGAAAATGAATTAAAAGAGTAAAATTTATGTACTTCAGCGAAATACTTAACGTATCGAATAAATCAAGAGCAAACTGGAAAATAATTAATGAACTTAAAGGCAAAAAGTACAAAAACTAATCTGCAAAATAATATTCATCCAAATGTATTTAATGAGTATTACTGCTCTGCTGCAGCAAAAAACAACAGAAAATATAACAGCTGAAAATACAATGTCTTTTTTACATTTAGACATCACAGAGAATTTGGTGCTTTTGGATGCTGACCAACCAGAAATTTTGGAAACTATAATATAAATGAAAACAAAAATGCAGCCGGTCTTGATTGTATGTCAATAAAAATATTTGAAAACTTACCAACTACTGCTTTAAACTGTTTGATTAAATGTATAAATAATAGTTTTCAAAGAGTTTAGTAATGCCAATACATATAGGAGGCGATGATGAATGTCCTTCAAACTTTCGCTCAATATCACTATTACCTACACTCTCAATAATAGAAAAAGTACATTTATTCTGGTTTAAACGATAATTTGCGGTGGTTTTTCGACTGTGTATATCATGAAAAAGTTAAAGTCTTATAGATTTCAGGGTAACTACTACAACTGGTTAAGTCATATTTAACAAATCGGAATCAATTAGTTAGGTGCGGAGAAAAGATGTCTAGTTCAACTACAATTTTTTGTGGGGTGCCACAAGGATCCGTCTTGGATCTCAATTTAACAGACATTAACGACTTAACAGACCTTAACTTAAACGGAACGGTTACATTGTTTGCGGACGACACTACCAATGACGTCAAAAAGAAATAGACCCCCCATTTCATTCATAAAAATGAAATAAATAGAATCAAACATCAATTTGTTGTTGTGTATGAGTGGAAAAAAGACGGACTGATCGCATAAAGAATAGTTTGCGGTGAAAATTGCAACGCTGTCAGATATCTTCGCGAGGCTTAGCAGTAGCGTAGCTATTTTTGAGATAATGTATTATTTGCTATATTTTTTTGAGCCCAAATATTAGTTTGGTGGATATGACAGTTTTTTTGTTCTAAGATGAACAGGAACGACTTCACATTGCAAAAGTGAGAGTTTTAATAATAACTTGAAAACAATTAGATATTATGTCGTGGAAAAGTCTGCACTAAATGGGAAATTTTTTTATTATCAATTTCTCTAAAAACTTTCTTCTTGATAAAACTTGTGTGTTTGTCGAAAAAATAGTTTTCACAATATTCAACTTTAAGTCAGATATACAGGGCATTCAAAAAATACGAAAAAGTGTATTTCAAAAATTAAAATTTATGTGACAGCCGCGGCCGTAAAAAATCGTAAATAAAGATTAAGTATTAGTTATGTCATATTAGTAACAGCTAAGGAAAGATTTAAATAGAAAAATGTTTTTTGGCTGTTTGACCTTAAATATCTCCATAACTATAATATAAAAAATTTTAGTCAGTTTTTTATTTTTTTGAAATAGTTAGTGAAATCCACTTTTTTGAACATCCTGATCTAAGTTTATTACTATCAAAAATATTTTATTTTGAACCACCAACTTTTATCAAGAAATCAATAATAAAAAAAGTAAATAAATGCATTAAAATGCAAGATGTTTAAAAATAAAATCATCGAAACTTTTTAGTGATTCTGAAGCACCCTGTATAATATTTTACACTATATTTGAAACTTAATTCTTTTTTATAAAAATTTAAATAACAAGGTTAAAGGTGGTGCTGCACTTTATAAATTTTCCCGGGACACGTGGTTTATAAAAATAAAACAAAGTTTAAAAGTGTGGTATAATTTATTTATAAACGGTTTGATATAATAACAAACAACTATTATTAACAGCATATTAATTTAATATTTCATTATTTATATAATAATTAAACTCGTCTATTACATATTTAATGATTCGGTGACAATTTTCAAAATCGGAAATTTTATATAGCTTTATATATATATATATATATATATATATATATATATATATATATATATATATATATAGGTTAGCAAGAAGCTGATTTAATATAATTGTATCAATAATTAGGCCCTAAAAATATTTAGGAGTTTTTACATAATTTAACCTACGAAAGTAGAATTCCAATAACTGCCGATTAGCAGTTCCGGATTGGCTCTGCTTACTACAGCTATTTTTTAACTCGAACCTCAGGAAAATTAGGGAGCAGGCTATTTTTTGAAATTCAAACTTTTTGACGGGTTTTTTAACAAGCCCAAGTTTACACTGTTAGACATTCTGCGATTGGAAAAAAAAAGTTTCGCAAATATTTAAATGTAAAAAATTAAGAAAGGCTACCCCAAAGAAAGACGCACCTAATGATTTTTTCGTAAGTACGACAGTTTCTAACATAAATCGATAGGAAAATAAATTTAATTTTTCTTCCACAAAAATCTCCTGTCATAAGCAAAATTGCGAATACGTGCCGAGACCAAATTTATGATAATTCCAACAAAAATTATTATTATTAAACTTACAATATATGGTAGCTGCTGAAAATTTCTCTTCATGATCCATTTTCACACAATTTTGAAGTTCTTATCTTTACGTATACAAAACACGATTTAAGGAATAAGAAAATTATTGAATTTACCTTTGGGGATTAAAAAAATTACCTCCAAAAAATATTCGATTTTGACAGTGAGGGATATTTAGAATTCTCAAAAAAAGAAAAACTTTTAAGCAAACGCTCATTAAAAGTAGTTTTAGAATTTCGAGAAAGTACTAAAAAGAAAGATGAATACATTTATGATTAAAGAAATCCAGATTTTTAATGTAGCAATATGGTTCCACCCTCTATGGAAGATAATACCACATTAAACTCGATATTAACAAAGTGACTAAGCATTTATTTATTAAAATACTATTAAATATATAAAACATAAAAATATTAAGCAAAAGTCGCCAACGTCCTATTTGCTCAAGATATACCTATAATTTTTTATATTTTCATAATTGCTCTACCTGCAATGTTTTAGTAGATATTGGCAAATAACTAGTTTTTTGCAACTTTTTTTCATATTTTGTTGCACTTGCAGGGGGACTAGCAACAAGTGAAAAAAAAGCATTCTTCTTAATAATTTTTTTGTCATTGAATTGGTTTTTACGGGGTTGGATCCCCCTAGAACTGAAATCCTGGCTATGTGCCTGCAAAAGACATATTTATGTAATGGTTCATGTGGCAATATTTATTATTAGCAATAAGCTTAGTCATTAAAGAACAAGCATTTCCATGACAAAATACAACCAATAACAGGGTGAGTTCTTATTACTATTGTTACTAAAAATGAAGATAAAACTAAATTTTGTTACATGGATCCACTTTGTGTTTTGATGTCTATACCAAGAGTAAAATGTTTATTTAATACCTTTCTTTATCAGCTTGTCACCGACTTCATAGGAAATATGTAATAAAATATAATTTATCACTTTTTAATGCAACCTATTTTTTGAAATCGGGTTTGTTTTTCAAAACATTTTGATTTCACCATTTTTCCACATTTTAGTTCTATTTACGCGAAGTTAGGTAAAAATTTGGATCCACTACTTTTAAAAGTTTGCCAGGTTCGAGGCAGGTAATATTATATAAAAATGCACCACCGTTACATGTATCGGATCTATTCATATTTACAGAAAATCAGCAATAAACATGGCCCAATATTAATATGAATACAAAATTGAACTTCGTGTCCCTAAAAAACACAAAAACCATATTATGAAAAACAATATCTTTACAGTATCTATCCCTCAATTTACCCTCTTTTTTCCCCACCATCTACCTTTCCCGCTATACATTTCACTTATTGACAATATAAATATTTTGTGCCAAGATGTTTAATATTTTTAACATTCATTATAATATATTATATTATTATTTATGTTACCGAAATCACCTGATAAAAACAGATTCTCCCTAGTTGGGATAATGTACCTCAGGATGGTATTTATTTACTTTTTTGATTACTTATTTTTAAAAACCAAATTTTTAGGCAATAAATTAAAGCATTTCAAATTCATTAAAGAAAATCTATAGTAAATGAAAAATTGAAAAGTAACGCTATTGCGCTGCTATATGAGAACTCCGACACTACCCTAAATATTCCTTGAAAATTTCATCCATAATGCAAACCATCCTGGAGTAATTAATGACAACATAAAATAGTGGGTCTACAGCTTACTCAATTAAAATTTAGTACCTATTCTTTCCCAAATAGTATATTTATGTTGTTTATTAACCCCTCAAAAAAGGTGGTTTGATAAATTTTAGAGGAATATTTGAGACTTTTCACAAATATATAAATTAGCAAAACGCTGTACTCCGTTTATCATCAGTGTCTTCGATTTTATAGATAAATTGAAGTTATAAAAAATTAATTTAAGCCCAACGGAAATGTCCAATACAAAAACAATACTTCATTTGCAAATATAAGAACGCTATTAGACGGTGATTTTACCCTCCAACTACAGCACTGGTATGACATAACCTTACTTACCTTCGAAAACAATCTTCTGGGTTTAAATCGTTTCTTTTTCTGCAAATAAAGCAAGTGCGCATCATTTTCTTAAAGTTTTTTAAACAGATTCTTGAAAATAGCCACACAAAACACTTGGATTTCTGAAAAACACTTATTTCACCAACTAGAACAATCACAACGCCGCGCATCAAATAGGTCGAAATCATGAATGACTACGACCGTCTTCAGCGTCTTCCGAATAATCCCGAAAGAAATCTGTAGTATACTCGAAAAAGGTAGAATTCTGACGTTGCCGATTATTCTGGGCTTTATTTCTTGAAATAAGGAATAATAATTACAGAAGATTTAAATTTCATTTAAAACCGATTCGGTTTGAGTTATTTATAATAAGCTATTTAATAATCAGTTTTAAAATATTCTATACGGAAACTTATACTGGGAATTTCTGGAAAGGATGATATCCGTTATAATCTGGTCACAGTAACGGTTTGGCAAACCAGGGTTAATGTTGGATTCCTCCAAAATGTAAACAACTGGGTCTATGTTATTTCTATGTCGTTGGACACTACCATTGTCTGGCGAATTTTATTTCTATTATACGTTAATGACTTAACAGACCTTAACATAAACGGAACTTTTACATTGTTTGCTGACGACACTACTATTGTCTGGCGAAATAAAATGAAGACCTGTTGAAAGAAAATATCTCAAGAGATCTGATCTTAATTAAGAAATAGTGTGATGCGAATCACCTTTGTTTTACTGTATTAAAACCGATATTTTAACGTTCAAGTTTAACATCCGGTACTAAGGTTGAAAACAAATCAGACACGAAATTTTTGGGAATACACATTGATAATAACTTGAAATGTATTAACCACATAAATAATCTAAATAAAAAAGTTTCAAGAGGCAGTTATAGAATAGGTTACTTTGTATTGTAAACTCATACCTAACTTATGGTATAGCCTTTTGGGGTTACTGCAGCCAACAACTTTTTAATTCTACTTTATTTTACAAAAACGAGGTGTTACGTGTGTAAAGCTGGGGCCCGAGACAATTGCAAACCACTTTTTGTGAAATATAACATTTTAACACTTACTTGCCTTTTAATACTTGAATCTGTATCTGTCATACATAAAAAAGGACATTTAGTATCTGAAAGGGCCTTTAATACTAGACAGAATTTGAACCTCTCACTTCCTATCAACCTTAGTAAAACATTCAATTTTATATGAAAGTAAAAAAAACACAAATATTTAGAAATATAGAATCTCTTAAAATGTTTAAGGCTGAACTGCAAGCAGCAGATGAAAAATCATAGACAAGGTTCAGTCGCGTTCAAGCAAATACGAAAAGGCCAGAAAAGGTACCGACGTATTGGAAAAAACAAATATACGACGGACCGTCTCCTGTCTAAATCGAAAGAAAGCGCGAGCCAAAGTAATAAAATACATTTATTATTTGACCGGGGCCCGGAATATTTTTTAGGAATTTACGTGTTTAATACGGCTGTCCGTTTGAGATTTACAATTACCTGTTAGCCCTTGCATATTTATATTTTGTAATGAGTTCGGCAGTTTATCAACTGTGAATTCGATGTTCGGATGGTTATCGTTATTCGATTTTCGATTTTATAATTTATTAGTGTTTTGTGTTTTTTGTTATTGACGTTGCTATTAACATGCCACGAAAATATTCTAATCGTAAACTTACGCCTGGTAAAAGTTCAAAACGAAAAGTTAATATTGTAAGGTAATAGCAATGACGGCTCTTACTCTAAAATTTAGGGTCGGCCGAGGCTCAAAGCCAATCAAGGGCGGTTTCACGTTGAGGGGGTAATGAAGTAATTCCCCCACCCAGACCGGTCCAACATCATATGTAATTTACATATTTTTACATGAAAATTACGGTTAAAAACTTGGCTATGAAACACTAATAGCACCAGAGCGATCTATTGGATTGGGTCTCTTGCATATCCATGGATAGAGTATTGATGTAAATATAAACAATGTAATTAAAAATATTGCTGCAGGAAAAAAATGGGACGTTATTCTGCTGCTGTTATTATGCATGCCACAAGTATGATAAAAAATATGGGTATTTATTTTGTTCTCATACCATTTATAATAAAATATATTAACAAACTTTTTTTTTAAATTAACCCCCCCCCTAGAAAGGTTTCCTAAAATAGCCCTTGAGGCCAATGTGGTTTTAATTGGTGCCGCGTCCAAATATGGTCAAATACTACTCTTATTTTTTCCCTTTATTTCTTCAATGATAATTAGGTAAGCACCAACATATATATAGCAGATCTAGGCTAGAGTATACATTTAATACATAAGAAAAAAATGTTAGTAAAACGTTCTAGTCAGTCAATTAAATTGTTTGATATTTTAATGTATCTTGCCTCAAGAGGGATATAAAGCTACATACATAACCAAAAAAGTATATTGTCCAGCCAGAACCACGATAAAACAAATTGCAAATGATATTTTACAAATAAAACATTCACTTCATATTTCCTCACCACATTTAAACATGTAACATGGAGTGAAAATTACTAATATAATATATTGACCATCATTAGTCATGACTAATGTAAAGAACTAACAAATTAATTTAAAAATAAGTAGTATCATTTTATAATAATTACAATTAATACCTGTAAAATGGTAACATTCAATTGGGAAAAATTCCGGGGATACGGCTACATCGAGACAGACCTGTGTTGGGTGATATAAACTACGACGAACGTTATAGCCGGGGTTATAGCATTGGAAATATGTTTGCAAACGCACTACGTACTGCGTAAATTAGTAGATGAAGTCTAGCATGTAAGATGACGGGATCAGCTGGCTGAGCCACCCTCTATAATAAATATATTAGAATATCTGTGGACGGTGGCCCGCGGACTGCTGTTAATGGCGTTATTTGTATATTAGTCAAGCAACGATAATAGGGATACCTACCTATTTTCCTATGTGCCTATGAAATAATAAACTATATTTTGGTTTTGTGCGTTTTTGGGATGTTTGCAAATATTTACTTTTTTAAAAAGAGAATTTTCCCTGTATATTCCGACCCTGCCGCCCCTAACGAGCCGTCACTGGTAAGTACGTAATTAGTATTATATTATGGTAGAATATTAGGCAATGTGACAGGCTGACTAGTTTTACGGCGTATCTCCCTTATTGGTGAAGATAGAGAGATGCGATTTTCATGGCACAATGCTACTTATTTGTAAAATGAAAGACGCCATAAACAATCCTTATAAATTGGGTCGGTGGATTTCAGTAGTGCGCTATGCTCTTAGCAAAAAATAAACAAGATTTCCAGTATTTAGCGTATTTTTTTATTACCTGCCTAGTGCTTTCGACTGGGCTAGGCCTCGTGAATAATTGATTCCTGCCAAGTTACATATCCCGGCTAGTCTCATTGAAAATTTATTAGTAATATTTTGGTGTTAAATAGGAACTAGGAGAGCAGATATTTAGCTCTGGTCAAATATGTTTTAAATTTTTCATAGCTCTCTTCGTTTCTCAGATACGGGGCTAAATTGAAATCATTGAAATGTGAGACCTCACTCATATTTCGACTATGCTTTACCTTATCGAAAAAAAAAACTAGGTTAAATAGTTTCTTACGTAGAATCCAGTGTCGTAGTCAGCTTTCAAGGCCCTTGCTTTTGAGATACAGTGTGTTATTGTTTTAGAAAAATTCTAGATTTTTTTGTTATTCCAATATGGTAAAAGCTATTTACTTAAAACATAGCGCATTTTATTAGATATTTAAAGATTGCAGTTTGTAAGTACTTATAAGCTGCTTTAAACTCAATCATAGGCATATTTATGGGTAACCTTGTGAAGCTTTGCAATGCGATTGAAATAGTATGCCACTGATTTTTTTTGTCAGATTAATAGCGCTAAAGAAAAGAGAAGGTGAAAATACATATATTTGTCTGGTCGTTTTCGGGAAAAGTTTTTTTTAGTGCAGGTTAAAGGTTAAAGTTGCTCAAAAATCCAGCGTTTTTTAATACCTTTATAAATATGCATGGGATAAATGTACTTTTTTTTTCAACTGGGATGTTTCACTTTTTTGTAGGTATGTTTTGAAAAGCCAACAACAGTATTGTATTGGAAATTTGAAGAACTTTTTTGAGTAATTTTGTCATACTGTTAATTTCACTCGTATATGAAATTACTACCTTTTCTAGTTTTTCTTGTATGAGAAGGAAGTGGAATAGTCTTTTTTTTTTTTTTTAATGAATGTCGGACTTTAAGCAAGCAATAAAAAAATTTATTTAAAAAAATGCATAAAATGGAAAAATTTATTATTTGTTTTGAGAAATTAATATTAGTGGTAAAAGAGCAATGTCAAACTTATAAGAGTAAATATTAAACTTTGTTAAACTCTTCCTGCCTCCTATGTTACTTAGATCGTTTTTCCCGTGTTCCCTTTATATATATTTTTTTATATCTGGAGTTTCTTAGACGTTAATGAATTATATTTAGTTAGAAATTTTCTTTGGCATTTGGTATATAAATTGAATTTAAACACTAATATATTGAATTTAAACACTAAAATAGGGTTACTCACGCTCATTGGCTTGGACATAAACTCTCTTTTTAAAATATTTTAAATTGTGCGATATTGCCGCTTCTACTTGGTGGCATAATTCGATTTCTAAATGGCCTGTCTTCTATATTTTTGCTTTTTTGTATTCTCTTGAACATTCTAACCCTTCTTGTGTTATGTTTTCTATACCTAACTGTTTTCAAGAAAATGTCGCTTGAAAATTGACATTTTTGACCCTTCAAAGCTCTGTCTATCATCTATCCTAGTTTTCAATTATCTATTTCCGCACACCAATTTCTGGTTTTACACGAGGTGTCAAATTTGACATTTCCTGTCAAAGAAGAAATTGATGTCAGAATATAGATGACCAAGATAAAAAACTGCAATCCATTTCGTTGCAAGTTAAGTTGTTTGGGAGTACTGAGCCTCAATGGGTCACAAAAATCAATTCTCGAGCGCCATTTTCTCAAAAACAGTTGAAATTAGGTATAGGAAACATACCCCAAAAAGTGTTTAGAATATTCAGGACAATACAAAAATATAATAATATACAGGTCAGTGCATTTAGAAAACGGATGTTGCCTCCGGTTTTAGATGTAAGCGCGGCTACACCGCATAATTTCAAATATTTTCAAAACAGAGTTCATGTTCATCTATGGTGAGAGCCAGATACATTTTTTTTGAAAAATAAAAAAGGTTTGCGTTACCAAAAATTTAATTTTGCGTTAGAATAAAGATGTCTTATTTTGAAAGATACGATAAAAAGTCGAAGTTTTTGCTTGAAAAATAAACAAGGTTTGCGTTATCAAAAATTTAATTTTTTATACAGGGGCCATAAAAAATACAAAAATGTTAAAAAAAATAAATTCAATAATTATCCCAAACTCACATTTAAATTTTCTGCAAAATTTAAAATCAATTGAACAAGGTTTTTTTTCGACATCTTGAAACCCATATTATCAGTTTTTACCTACTCCGTTGGTCCGCGGATATCCCAGAGATGAAGTTTCTGAATGGTTTACATTAACGATCCTTTTGTTGTTATGTTAAAGTGGTGTATTAGTTGAGGATAGGATCCAGTAAAAAAACCAAAGGCCATATTTTAAATTGCCGACGTTTCGCCAATTTACTGTTGCATCATCAGGACACGGATTTTATAACCTGCATGAAACCCATATTAGTCTTTAACTACTCCATTAATCCGCAGATATTTCCTAACCCCAAATAATACACCTCTGTAACATAACAACAATAAAATCGTTAACGAAAACCATTTAGAAATTCAATATCTGGGAAATATCTGCGAACCAACGGAGTAGGTAAAGACTGATAATATGGGTATCATGCAGGATATAGAATCTACATGCGTCCTGCAGATGTAACAATAAAGTTGCGAAACGTCGATTATTTAAAAATAATCTTTTGTTTTTGTTACTGGATCCTAACCCCCAATAATACACCACACTATAACAACAAAAGAATTGTTAATGAAAACCATTTACAAACTTAATATCTGGGTAATATATGAGGAACAACGGAGTAAAAGTACTGATAATATGTGTTTCATGCAGGATATAAGATCTATATATGTGTCCTGAGGATGCAAACAATTAAGTTGCGAAACGTTGACAATTCAAAAAAATACTTGTTTTTTTTACTGGATCTTAACCCCAAATAATACAGCACTCTAATAAACATTTGTTAACATTATTCCGCCATATTGCATTTTTACCAAAATATTATCAGGCCATCCCCATAATATGAGCCTTAATTTTTGGTCAAAATTTGAAGTCAATCGGGTAAGTAGTATTTAAGCTATGCCGCGAACTGAGAGGGTGATTTTCTTCACGATTACAAAAATTTGGTCACAATTTTGTTCTGCTTGAGATAAATTGGATGAGTAGTTTTTTAATAATAATTTTTTAACATTTCGCTAGGCCGATATTTTGTTTCGCCATATTGGATTTTTACCGAAATGTTACCAGGTCATCCCCATATGACCCTTAATTTTTGACCAAAATTTGAAGTCAATCGGATTAGTAGTTTTTTAGCTACGCCGCGAACAGACAGACAGACCGACGGAATTGAGAAAACATGTTTTTCGTCATCTAGGGACCCTGAAACGTGAAGATCTGAAAAAATCTCGGAGAGATAGTTACAATACTTCCCTTTTACGAGGGAAGTAAAAATCGGTACTCTACCCTGAGATTCCTTCGTTATGAATCTTTTCTTTTATTAGGAACAGTGGTGGAACGTGACTCAATTTAGTATATATATATATATATATATATATATATATATATATATATATATATATATATATATATATATATATATATATATATATATATATATATATATATATATATATATATATATATATATATATATATATATATATATATATATATATATATATATATATATATGATATATAATATATATATATATATATATATATATATATATATATATATATATATATATATATATATATATATATATATATATATATATATATATATATATATATATATAATATATATATATATATATATATATATATATATATATATATATATATATATAACCACTAACTGCAATGTTTATTTGTCGACCAAGTTCTTTAATTTTAATCTTCATATGCCAAAGAGTTAAAACTATTAGTTTGTGAATACTCGATTGAATTTATATTTATGCGACCTAAACAGAACCAATAGAAGGAACGATTCAACAAAATACGGCCCCGCCCGTAATTCGAAATAAAACAAAACAACTCTTGTCTTCTTTCGCCATGGAGTAGCAAATCATCAATAAATCTCCTTATTAATTAAGCCACGTGCGGCGCTCGACCAATCCAACGTGTCATTTTCAGAAATCGTTCGTTGTACTGAAATTATTGTCAGTAACAACATCCGCGCTACGCGAATGTACTGGAAACGACTCCCATACCAGACAGCTAGAGATATAAAACTTCTATTTAGTTGTGATGCTGTTACTAAAAATCCTCATTCGCTTGCTAAATGTCGCGCCCGTCGGAAAATGAGCCTACACTGGAGATCTTCAGTCCGTGAAACTTCCAGTGTTCTTATTGCCGTTAGAGAAAAATTTTATATGAATATTAGAGATTTATTCGAAATTATGTGAAAAAGATTAACGCGGCAAGAACTATTATATAGTAGCAAAAGGAATTTTTTTTTGGGACGACCGTTAAAGCACTTCGAAATTTGGCCAACTATAGACACGTGTTTCTTACTTAAGGTCTTCATCAGTATAGTCCTAGTTGAGAGACGAATACAACTAACGTCAAAACTTAATACAACAAAACCACACCAGAGTCACTAACTTGAGCAAAACCGACGAAGATTTCGGATGTTCTCTTGGCAACAACAAATGTCGGTTTTGCTCCTGTTGGTGACTCTGGTGTGGTTTGGTTCTATTAAGTTTGTACTCGTCTCTCAACTAGTTGACTATACTGATAAAGACCTTAGGTCAAAAAACAACAGAAAACAACAACAAAACGTGTCTATAGTTGGCCAAGTTTCAACGTGCTTTATATATATATATATATATATATATATATATATATATATATATATATAAATATTTTTTTTATTTTGATTGGTCGCCATTTTGTTTCCTCACCTTGTATTTGTAATACATCTATCACATTTATGCTTGCACAAAATTTTAAATAAATTTAGTAAGTAGTTTTTTTAATAATAATTTTTTAACGTTTCACTAGGCCACGATCTTTTTTCGCCACATTTTTTGCCAAAATATTACCCGGTTATCACCATATGACTCATAATGTTTGACCAAAATTTGAAGTCAATCCGGTAAGTAGTTTTTAAGCTATGCCACAAATTGGCAGACAAACAGGCAGAACCGACGGAATTAACAAAACGTACTTTTTGGCATCAAGGGACCCTAAACGTGAATATATGTAAAACCTGGTGACTTTTTTTCACGATTACAAACATTTTATTTGGTCGCCATTTCGTTCTGTCATCTTGAATTCCTACCACAACTTTACCAGTTCATCTCTATACCATAATTAATTATTGCATAAAATTTCAAATCAATCCGTTAGGTAGGCTGAATTTTAAAATATTTTATTAAGCTGCCATTTTGTTTCGCTATCCTTGATTCGTACCAAAATTTTACCAGTTGATTTCCACAAATTACCTGATTTTTGTGCAAAATTTGAGATAAATTGGATAAGTAGTGTTTTAGAATTAATTTCTTTAGCATTTTACTAGGGCGTTAGTTTCTTTCGCCATATTCAATTTTTACCAAAATGTCAATAAGATTCCTTTACGAGGGAAGTAAAACCAATTTTTTGAAAAATACAAATCTAGTTGGAATCGCAAATACAAACTTTTTTTATCCTAAAATTCCACCTGTTTTACATTTTACAAGATTATAATACTTCTCCACATTTTTATTTTTAATCAACAGAAATTTGCTTTTATTTTATTTGTACATTACCCATAAATATATTTTTGTCGCAGTTCTTTCAGTGTATCGAACGCAACGTAATAACTAATATTCGAGACGCTTCCTGCAGGCCAAGACTTGAAAAATTGTGCTGTGGGTAGGCAACTTAAAATACTTTTCGGTTAAAAACCCGTCCAAAAGGGTTTTCGAGCTGCAAAATACAAAGACATGAGTGCGATTTAACATTTCAAATTTTGCAGTTATGTAGACAAAGGATCAATCTAAGGCGGTAAATAGCCATTTTGCAATTTGGAAAGAAATTTATATGTGACGGCATTTGCGTCAAAAAATGGTCGAAAATGGACAACTTTACTTCGAATTTTATCATTCTAAATTCGATTTATTCAAAAAAATACGGACTTAGCGCCCAACTGTACATGTTTCCCTATTAAAACCACATTGAAGCTAATTAATACCTTTTATAGTTTTTACACAATACTGCAGCCGCGGAAGGCTTGCAAAGGATTCGTAATATACTGTGCAGTAGACCCTTAAGAAAAAAGTAAAATGTAGCTTGGACGCAAAAGCATATTATAACTTGCATACCATATATTTTGTTTTTTTTATAACTGATGTATTTTAGGTCCTATGGCTAAAATCTTTGTCACTTTTATCATACATATTTAATGGTGGATTTTAATATAGTTATATTATGCCTTTTTGCATAACATGTAGTTACTTATAGTGTATGTTTATTTATTTTATTTTTCCAATGATTAGACCTCAATATTTTTATAGAGCTTACTTTGCTGACAAAGACTATTAACAATAAAGTATATTTGAGTTGGTTCTTGGAATAAGACTTTGTTAAATTGAATTTACTTATCGAAATTTCGCATTGGATTGCACAAATGGATTGTTTACTTCCTTTTAATGCTCTGCGGCAGTGGAGTAAAGAATCCCGATGATGATTCAAGTTACAGAAGATAAAACGTCGGAAAGTTATGCCATTCTGATATCGCATAATTTCAAGATCCGCGATTTTTTAATCATAAAGTTACATTTAATTTTCTATTGAAGATAAAAACTAACAGAGGTTACAAACTCATATTTTATATCTTTCACCTCATTTTTAAAATGACTATATAAATTCATAAAATGAACTATATTATTATTTAATTGCAGATGGATTTGAAGATTATAATTAAGTAGTAAGAAAAAATGAAGTATTTGAAAATATTAGAAAAAGTTAGTTTGGAACTAAGTGGAACGTTTTTTTATTACTCATTACTCACCAACGAATTATAAGCTGTTACAAATGTCAGATTTCATTAAACATTATTGTTTCTCCATGTATTGTATTAATGCAACTATATCAATATCTATCTATCTAAAAATCATGTACATTAAGTCAATGTACCGTGATTAAAACTAAAGTAGGATAATTACAATGTTCAAGAAATATAGCTAATTCATCAGTCTTATTTCGTATTGATTGCACATTAAATAATAACAACGTTAGTTCCTGCCTGGTTGGCCCGACCGACGTATTTCTAAAAAAATACTGTCTTTCAGAATGTCGACTTATCAACTAAACCCAAAATATCATAAGAATCATTAATATGATTGATATTCTCTTTTTCTACAACAGTCCTCTCCACCAGACAAACCTCCTGTGTGTTATCATTCGAGTTAGTAGAGTTATCAGTAAAATGATTGTCAGAAACAAAATTATTATGATTTTACTTGTTTCCTTTTCATTATATTTTTTATTACAAATGTAAAATTCTTATTCTTTCAAAAATTTTCCAACAAACATATCACATTTAATTTTTCGGCAAAACTTAGTCGATTAAATAAGATTTTTTTTAGTTTATTTTTTAAACATTTTATTTGGCCGCCATTTTGAATTTTTACACAAATTTACCAGTTTATCTCCAAGTAGTTTTTTAGGCTGTTTGTTTTCTGTCTTGAATTTATACCAGTGTTACCAGTTCATTTTTATGTAACCCTCGATTTTTGTGCAAAACGAGGTAAATTTAATTAGTATTTTTAGTGATTTTTTAACATTTCACTGGGCTGCCATCTCGAATCGCTATATTGATTTTTTACCAAAATATTACCAGGCCATCCCCATAAGACCGTTAATTTTTGATCAAAGTCGATCAGCTAAGTAGTTTTTATTCTAGGTCTGCCGCGAACACAATTTTGATATTTAGGGGCGTTAAAACGTGAAGATATATAAAACGGTGTTTTTTTTGACGATTAGAAACATTTTATTTGACCGCCATTTTATTCCGCTATCCTGAATTCGTACCACGATTATACCAGTTCATCTCTATATCAGAATTGGCAAACAATCCATTACATAGTTTTTTCCGGTAGAATTTTTTCTTTCATTAAGCCGCCATTTTGTTTTGTCGTCTTGGATTCATCAATCATTTCGAAAACAATCCCGGAGGGTAATTTTTTCACGATTACAATACTCCCATTTTACGAAAATACGAAGTAAAGAAGTTCTTACCATAAATTGTATATTCTGTATTACTCTGACTAGGTTAGGTAAAAATGTTTAATGTTTAAATAGACTTTTTAAAGTCTTATACACCAAATTGTACAACATGGCACAATATCAAGTTAAGAGCATTTACAATTATTTGCCAATAATCTTCCAGAAATGCAATTACCGATATATTTTCCTAAATTAAATCAAACGCTCTTTATATTTAAACCATTTATTTTACTAGAATATTTAAATAATATCTTATAAATAATTTATACGAGTTAATTTGATACTGTTTCGAAAACAACAGTCTATTCCTTTTTGCTCGCAGCATTATTTTACGATAAAACAAACGAAAACAATTATCTTCTAACACTAAATGTCGACAATCACGTGAACAACCAGTATCTTACAACGTAGCTCACGCCAAAAGTTTATTAAAATAATTATACAGTTCTTATTATAATAATACTGAAGGATCTTTTTCAATCTGGAAGCGCGAATGAGAGTGCCTAGTCGCACAATCTTAACATACGCAGTTGCCCATAGACTTACCAACGTTTAGGTTAGAAGACAGTCTTACTACACAAATATCTTTTTCAATCACCGCAGTGTCAACTCTTTAATATTGCATTCTTCCGAGACCAACCTTAACACTGATTTACACCATCCCTGGTTTTTGTGACACCTATTGAAAAAATGTATTTGATAATTTTAGTTTGCAGGCTAAAAGTTAAATAACGTTTTTGTGCCAAGCTATATTATAGTATCATGCACACACATAACTTTCGACCTGAAAACCAACATTACACTATATCACTCGACTCACTACATAAAATTATGCTAGTTACTGATCATATCTAAGGAAAGAAATGTGACGATAGAAAAAATTAGAGGCAAAGCTACAACGCCTTAAAAGCCCTAACTACCCTCCAATGTGCCTTTATGAGTTTGCAATGCTCAATTTTTGGCAGTCACTAGGAGGTTTTACAATTTTTTTCTGAAGTCCCATACAGGGACTTGCGTTTTTATAATGTATTAGATTTATCGAATATACACCGTTACTTATTCCACATACACGAAGCTGAGTTAGCAGTACAGTTTATGACGGGGCCATTGCCAGTACCCCTACCGACAAACAAGTTCTATACACAGTAATAAATTATTTTATATTAATTACACTTTTAACTTGCTGTATTCACAACTTTTTTTTTGTAAAACGCGCGCATTCGACGAACGCATTTAATTTTAGAATGTGTGCTTTTCATTTACATACAACAAAAACTCGTTTAGTGCTTAAAGTAATATTTTCAGTCCCTTAGTCTTTTAAAACTGGAGTATCTTCTTTCATGTCCTTCGAAATATCTGCTGTTGTGGCAGTTTTTGTGGTTGCGGTATCTGTAACCTTAGAATCCTCGGATTTATCACTCTGATTGTTGGGTAAAGAACTGCCTGAAAACAAAAACATCATGTAAATACTTTTACTAAAAGAAAAAGATTGGCGAGTTTAATACAGAAATGAAAAATGCCGTCTCTTTCAAAAACACAGACGTTTCGGCTATATATTTAGTATTCGTCAAGGCTACTTATAGAATTTGGAACTTCATGTAAAAAAAATATTGCATTGGTTGTCCGTACTGAATTACTGATAATGAAATGATAAAGACATGAGCAAAATGCTTTCTAATATACTTAGTATATTTAAATTTAGGAGGTTAGAGAAAATAATTTCAAATACTAAAAACGATTTCATGAATTATACCATATACAATCCTTATACTACTTTAACTAAAATAAAAAAGAATTATTTACGGACATGCCACTATAAAAAATGACAATTTAGAATTACCTAGTAGTAAGTAAGAAGGTAAATTAGTTTATAAAGTAAAGTACAAATTATTTAATGAGAACAAATGCAAGCATACATATTTAAAAACAGGTTCAATGACGGCTAATAAAAATCTTAAAGAATTATCAAAATTGCAGGCGGTTTATTATTTCTTAAACTGAGATAAGGGCATGATGAAAAAAGTCTACATGCTCAGGTAACTGGTTGGCCTTCTTATAAATTCTTGTCGTTGGACAAAAATATTCGCAGCTTGTGCGATGATATTGAAAATCAAATTGTAATTGTCTTGTAGACCCTATAGGTACACGTAAAGCAATAATATTTAACAATGGGAGGCAATCAATTATCAAAAATTTTCGTTGGATTTTCCAACCTTGATATGCCCAATAACATAGACAAATCATTGTCATTTATTTCATTACTGATACATTCATTTTGTAGGCAATATGTCTCAAAACCGTTTCTGCACTTTTTCAATAAGTCGATATAACCTAGTGTGGCACCCATATTTCAAATCAAACCGAACAGTATACATTTTTAATTACATATATTAGTGAAATGAGTGGAAAACAAACCCAAGCAAAAGGACTTCATAGCTGTATCGTAAATCTGTTCAATATGAGAAGTAAATTATAGGCCCTAACTAAAAGTAATTCCCAAATCTTTGTAAAGTAGACCCTCTTCTAGTACTTCGTCATTTCTGTTATAATGATATAAAATAGTTGTGGGATTTTGAAAATTCATCCGCACATTAAGTTTTATATCATTCAATTTACACCAGATATCAAGGCAGTTGTCCTGTTGTAATTAATGTCTGCAATCTTCTATTAATTTAATCGACATATGCAGTTTAAGGTCATATGTATTCAAGAGTTTGTCAATATAGTGGACAAAATCCTCAACATCATTTATGTAGCAGTTAAATAGCAATGGCGACAGATGACCTCCCTGAGGTACCCCAGAAAACACATTAATAGGGGAAGACATAAACTGCAATTCATGCCAGCAGATATCCACCAATGTCCAGCGCGTCCAGTTGTATAGTAGTATTTATAGTATATACAAAATTAATTTATCGAATGCTTGGTTAAAATCAATGCTGACACAGTAAACGTGTCATCGGCATCCGATAGTATTTATCAAACTATGCTATTTAAAAGGTTGATGACTGCCGACTTCCCGCGTATAAATGCATGTTGAGAAGTTGAAAGAATGTTCTTAAGGCATGGCGATAAATTTCTGCAATAATACAGTCCAAAACCTTAAGGATAACTGGACGGTAATTTTCAATATCCTCCCGACCATCTCCTTTAAATATAGGAGTTATAAAACTAACTTTCAATTTGTCAGGAAAAATGCCTTTTTCCCCACAAAATAGAAGAAAACGAAAGCCATTCCAGTGCTAAATATACAGCCCAAATTTCAAAAATAAGTATATCAAAGTTGCTATGTCTCTTACGAAATGTTATGGGAGCAGAAATAAATAAACTCCGTGTAGGAAAGAATTCATTTCAAATTTAATAACAGTGAAATGTTCACAACCTAGAACATCCAAATGTCAAGTTTGATAATGTAACAAAACGTTTCGACCCCACCATACAATACCATCTTCAGGTCAATTTTAACATATTGGATCCGATGCATTTTTACACGCCCTTCATAATTGGCGTTTGCAAGTAATATGTTGTGAAAAATTCACAGCTGATGTTGAATTTAAAATCAATTCTTTCCTACAGAGTTCACTCTTGAAAATAGTTTATTTCTACTCCCATACAAATGTACGCATAGGTATAGCAACTTAAACCCGATGAAAACATGCGCCTATTAAATCCACATAATCACAGGGAATATGTAAACCCATAACAACAATCAGGCTTTATATCATTAGGAATACGGACAATGGTAATGGAACAATTTGGAGCTAACTAATTACAGTAATTAATTTGTTATTATTATTATTTGGTTTGCATAACCCAGACGACATTTACATTTATGTTAGAAGTTGCAATTCTATAATGCGAACAAAAATTGGTTATTTTTTATTTGCACTCACTTAAGTTTTAAAATTACAAACAAGTATGTTAAAGCGTCTGTTCAATCTTAGATATCAAATGCAAAATTTACATGCAAGGAAATAAATTCGCAAAATAATTATGTTTTATTCAAATTTTAGATACCCATATAATAAAAAATTACATATACAAGTCAAACCCCTATTGAAAGTATATTTAGTAAAAGACGTTTTTTTTTAAAATTTTTAGATTGATGCGTCATTCTTTTTTGTTAAACATTTAGTAACTTGCATTACAAACAGAGGTGTATCTCTCAAACAAAACGGTTGCGGGTCCATATTTATAGTAACTTGTTTACTTAGTTTAATGTCGGAAAGCTACTTCCAAAATGTTGACCAGTACACCCTCTTTCTAGGCTCTGGTCAGAATCTCATAGTATAACATCACATAAGGAAGAACTACTCAAATTTAGTTACCTAATACATATCAAGGGTTAAACAGCAAAATGTTTTTAGAAACGAAGAGGTTACGGTTCCATACTTATAGGAACTTTCCTCTTATTTTCTGAGGTCTTACATTCAATTTTGGATCACCCTGTATATTTCTTTTACTTCTGACAAACTTTAAGTGGTGCAGGGTTTGATACATGTAAGCATACATAACAATGTATTCTTATGTTAACCCATAAATAGAGAGTAGCATAATGCTAATCTCCATTCATATTAGCAGATATTAATTTTTTGAAACTTATATGTATTTTGAGATAATAATAAAAGACATTTATTATTATTATTATTAATAGTTTGAATTTTGCTTTTGTAAACGCTAGTGGAGCTTTTTTTCTTTTCACTGGCAGGGTGCATATTAGTAAATCCTTATTTTTCTGCAACTATTAGATCTAATTTGAGATATAAATCTTTTCTTTCCAAGAACTATATTGGAAATTGGTGCAAGATTTTCATACGGAAAATATGACAACATAAGGTCACAACTATCAGATTAAAAAAGTACTTGCTACTAACTACATCATTGTTTTTCAGTTTGAAATTCGTTCCATACCGAATCCAACATTTTTGAAGCTGACTTCTGAAGGTTAAGGTTCCTTTTGTTTTTCAGTACTTTTCAGCCAGCGTTTTTGTTCATGGTTCGTAGTATAATACTTTTTCACTCCACTCTAATATTTAATTATTAGTCTGATCTAGATCTGGTTTCTTTTGATGTTTCCGATTGATTTTACAGCTTAATATCTCTTCTGATGTCAAACAAACATAATGACTTCAGCAATCCGCTAAATTTAATTTCTTATTAAAGCCATTCTGGACAGCTTATAAATTATCTGAATAAACAAAATCAATGTTTGTGAGTTAGTTTAGGCATCTTACTGTAAATATTGGATGTAAACAAAATATAAATAGACCCAAACTTTTGAAGGACATTCCAAAGAGGCAGATGGTAAGTATAACAAAGCATTTTCGTTTCATGTATGTATAGCACAGGTTACATATTTAATTGGAATAGTTAAATATGCAAAAAATGAACTATTTCATACTCACTCTGTCCACCATAATATTGTCTATTGGGAGCCTTGCCGGAGTTATTTCTATTGTTGTGCTTTTGGTTATTGGAGCCATTGCTCTGAACAGAGTTCATGTTCTGTTGCTGAAAATTTACAGGCCTTTGGATTGGAGGTGGGTATCGTTGTTGAATCTAAAATATTTGAAGCTTGTAAATAATAATGACTTTGGGAAACGGAGGTGGTGACTTGCCAGGTGATATCTCACTATTGATAATTCAAAAACATTGGATTTCTCATTTCATAAAGCAACATAAAAAATGCATTCAAATTTATTTTAAAGTTGTGCCTCTAAAACCAATACAAGAGTCGAACTGAACTGCTTTTGACCTAAGACACATTAACTTGTAGATAAAAGAAATCCGTCTGGGTTCGGATACTGTTATTTGCTCAATTTTCTTTTAAAAGAACTATTTTTTATATACAATCTGGAGATAATTATCTACGGGACGCTTCTAAAAATTTATTTAGTTTTAATTATATAATAATAATCAACTTTTATAAGAAACTCGCGCAATAGATATTTTATTTTATATTATAGTTTGCTTAAACTAGGGACATAAACCGTGTTCCAGAAAGCTTGTGTAGGTGGTACTATACTTCAAAAACCTATTTTTTTCCTATTATCCGTAAAAAAAAGTAGACTGTTGTTTTGAAATACCAAAGTACTCGAGTAAGGGCCGCCCTTAGGCATGCTGGGGCCCATTGTGCTGATACTGAAAAATCTTAATAACTCTCTACTCTAAAGTCACTAAAAACTAAAATTTAGGCTGTGGTGATGTAAAGCTAATAGGTGGTGTCTGATATTTTAGTCATATCTGTTTTAAAACATACAAGTGACTCAGAAATAAAACTTTATCAGCAACTTATAAAAGTATATGAAAATTTAACTATAGAGGACGATTTTTAAGTTGATGCTTTTTTTTTTAACAAGACATAGAATTCGAGAAAAAAAGCAAATTTTTCAAAAAAATATGTCCTAAAATGCTTGGTTTCCGATATACAGGGTGTTAAAATTTTAAGAAAAAAACGTTTTTTTTTTAATCGTAACTGCATACCACTGTAGATATTTCTGTGAAATTTGGTACAACTCAGTTTCTACTATCAAATG
>JAUTXW010000020.1:2500-12500 GCA_030620095.1 Kuschelorhynchus macadamiae | reverse complement strand
AGCGTCGTTTCTTAGAAAACGTTCGTCTTAGCAGTCTGCCGAACACTGTTTAAAATCGGCGGAATCCAAGTCTGGGAAGTATTTTTTTAAATTTTTTAAACTTTTAAGTCAAAAGCAAGAGTTAATTGAACGCCCTTTGATATTAACTTCAAAAAGATATGAAAGTTTGAAAAATTAAAAAATATACTTCCTAAACTTCGAGACCACAGAGATGAACGTTTTCTGAGAATTTCAAATTAATATTTAAATTTTATCTACAAACATCTGTAACAAACAGCACTTCCATTTTCTTTTTTTCATTAATAAAAGAAAAACCGAAAATGATACGAAATTCTGTTTGATACCTTTTGAGCTTCAAGTGTAATTAAAAGAAATACGAAATTTCAAAATGTATCTGAATCCATTTCCGAAATTTAGAGACCGAAAGATAAAAAGTACTGACGACCAAGCTGTTTCGCACCTACTATTAATAAACTGGTATAAATTTTCGTTAACTCAATAGGTTCAAGGTTGGGTACAGCTGCAGCCCGAGCTTTAAACTTCTATGGAATGGTAGGTCTAGTCGAAGGTCGAGTCAAACAATCTGTTATTAGCCTAATACGCCATTCATCCTAAATCACTTTATATACGACCTTAAATCGTATAAAAGATTAAAATAACTGGCTAAACGTAATTCAATTTATAAAAAAATCGGTATTCCTTTACCCAGAACTTCGCTGGTAATGAATCTTTTATTGGGAAGTGTGACCCAATTTAATTTTGGACATAGTCACTCAGAAACAGGTATAAACTGTCTTCAAAAATTTTCATTGGGCGCCAATATGTCTTACTATATTGGATGCGACCAATGTTTTAACGGATTCTACCTATGACACCCTTGATTTTTGGGTATAATTTAAAACAAATTTCATTATACAGTCACTTTGTTCCGTCATGTTAAATTCATTCCAAAATGTTTCACATCTAATTTGTGGGCAAAATGTAAATTCAATTGTATAACAAGCTTTTTACGTTGTTTTTTAATAACCGTCATCTTGAATTCCTACCACAATGTTACCAGTTTATCCCTATATCACACGTAATTCTTGCACATTTTAAATTAGCATTTTTTCAGGCCCTTTAAAAAATATTTCATTGGGCCGCAATTTTGTTTTGTCATCTTGGATTCGTACCAAAATATTACCAGTTCATTCCAAATGTAACTGCAAAATTTGAAGTAAATTGGATAATTAGTTTTTTAGTAATAATTTTGCCACTTTGTTGCGCAAATTTTCGATTAAAATTTAAGATAGAAATAGTTTTTTAGCTATGCCTCGAACACACAGAAAGTCCGACAGATATACTGATGGAAGTGAGAAAACATGTTTTTGGCATCTACGGACCTGAAGACGTGAAAATCTATAGAATCAATCGAATAAGCAGTTTTTCCAGACTTATTTTTTTAAATATTTTATTAAGCCGCCATTTTGTTTCGCCATCTTGGATTAGTACCAAAATGTTACCATTTCATCCCCAAATTATCTTTAACGTTTGTTCAAAATTGGAAGTCAATTTTTAGCTATGTGGCGAACAGACAGACCGACGGAATTAAGAAAACATGTTTTTCGGCATCTATGAACCCCGAACGTGAATATATGAAAAAATCTCTGATGATGATTTTTTTACAATTACAATACTTCCCTCTTACAAGGGAAGTTAAAACATAATTATAATTTTACACTTCTACAGAATAGAAAGTATTAAAACGTTAAGAACGGACCCCGCGCGACTCTTATGGACAATCGCTTCCCGTGTAGTTGGTTGATTTCTTGGTATAATTAGTGTAAGGTTGTTAAAATTTGAAGTTACATGTGACAGTTAGACCTAAATAAAAACAGTTGATGCGTTGGATATTTGCCAATGCAACACCATTCATATTCATACTAACTAAATCAATATTTCGTGGATTAAATATATATCAAAAAAGTCCATATTAATTTTTTATAGGCGTAGATATAAATCTGTGGTGTTGGGGAGGCATATGTAAAGACCAAAACTACCACAGAAAAATAAATAATAATTATAAATTAATTTACTATCAACTAATATCAGTACTTACCAGCAACAAAAAATATAACAAGAGTATCTTCCTAAAAGACCGATTTAAAGATTAAACGGCATAAGACTATAAAAACAAAAAGCATAAGCATATACAAATATTATAAAATGACAATAACCTACAAAGAAATACTTGACATTTGAGGCTTTGACGTGATAAGCCTGCCTATGTTAATGTCTTTGTCTAGCAAATTCGTTTTGGTAATTTAATCTTTTAACATGTTTCTTAAATGTATTCATATTCGGAAGAAAATATTTCATATTTAATCCTTTTCTTTTATTATTGATTTATGAATACTAACCAATAAGAGAAATAGGACGTTTAAAAAGCACGTCTTTGATATTTTCATCGATTAATAACGCATGGATAACATCCAGCTGCAGCGGCAAGTGTATAAAATTTAAGGTATTACTGAAACGTTTAGTTAATTTTTGGATTTTGTCTAAAGTTATTATTTAATGCATTTTGCGGCTAAACCTGAAGTGACAGAATGTTCCATAGAATGCCGAAAAACTCATGGGAAAGTGTTGCTATTATTAATTTACTTAAGTACGTACTTCAGAATCTTTTTTTCTGATACCATTCTACCGCCTCTAAAAATTTACCGCCATGAGTTGATAACGCTCTCCTAAATCTGGCGTTGAGAAACACATAGGTTTTTTTTAGAAATGACGGATACATAACGGTTATATATTATATATATATATATATATATATATATATATATATATATATATATATATATATATATATATATATATATATATATATATATATATATATATATATATATATATATATATATATATATATATATATATATATATATATATATATATATATATATATATATATATATATATATATATATATATATATATATATATATATATATATATAATATATATATATATATATATATATATATATATATATATATATATATATATATATATTTCTTTATTTAAGGTCATTGCAAAAACTTGACACATATGCTTTAAATCATATATTATATATATTGAAGACGTAGAATTTTAATTTGATTTTATTTTTTATTATTATTATTACCTTAAAACGTAAAATTATTTAAAAAGGTACAAATTGCTACATATATACATAAACACTCTTAAAACAATAACATATATATATATATATATATATATATATATATATATATATATATATATATGTAAATATATAAATATATATATATATGTAAATATATTTATATATATATATATATATGTAAATATATTTATATATATATGTAAATATATATATATATATATATGTATATATATATATATATATATATATATATATATATATATATATATATATATATATATTATATCGGTTATTGACGATTTAACATTTTTATTCTAATAATGCCAGACGGCTTCTAAGTTTTCTTGTTAGTTGGCCTTGATAGGGAGGCCTGGCGAGAATATTATAAATAAAAAATTCACTTTGAGCAAAATTACAATTATTTTGAATTAAATTCCATCTTTTTGTAATACTATTTTTTACTAAATTTAGCGGTATTTTACTGAATAGTGAATTAAGATTATTAAAATGTTTCAAACAGACAATACAAGGACAACACAACGTAATGTTAAAACATTGGTATTTTGTATAGTAAATTAAAAGATAAAGATCATGTTTTAAACCAGTATAATTGCGTCCTCCTCCGTTCCTTGTTCAAATTACGGTAAAAAATACATTGGTCAAACAAAACAAAGATTAAGTAAAAAAAATTGCATTACATAAAAGTGCAAGACTTAATAAACGATCTTGTGCTCTTTCAGAACATATAGATACGGGACACACATGTAATTTTAACGAAACAAAAATTTTACACATTCAACATAACACCAGCAAAAGGTTTTTTTTAGAAATGACCGAAATACATAAAGAAAAGTTCACTATGAACAAAAAAACCGATATTGACAACTTAAGTTCCATTTATTCTTATAGTTTAAATTTAAACGACGAATAATTCCTTAAAAATCATAAATATTTCTTTTTCTAATTACCTCCAATATTTGTACCATATATCGTATAATGTAATATCTATTTTTTTTCATTATTCATTTAACATATTTAACCTATTTCTCTCATTATTATTTGATAAAAAAACAATTGGTTTTAAATTGTTTATTTCTTGTCAAATAATGTCAAACTTCAACAGAACAGGAGAACTCAAACTGTAACGGCGGATTCATCCCTTAACGAAAAAGAACCAACCCTCTCAAGTGAAGAGTCCTCACTCGACAACAGGAACGGATGGAACACCAAGTGAAGCCCCTGGTTGCCCAAAGTCGAGAACAAGACAATTCATGCATCTTGGAGTGTTTTCGTAAGTAACGAATCATCTCTTTTATTTTTAAAAATGAATGTTGTGTTTTGAAGTGATTTTTGTTGAATTTCTGTTCGAAAATATGATATTTCCCTGTTAGTTATTGCTTATTTCTTTTATATTGAATACTATTTTAAGAAAAATGCCTGATACACGCTCTCAAACTAGTAGCGCAGCTACTGCCACTGTGGCACAAGATTCAAAAAATACTGTTACAGAAGCTATTATAAACTCGAGAAACCCTTCTACTTATGCCGACATTAAACAATTACTCAACTTGCATTTTGGCGATACAAGGGACCTCGACTCACTCATTCAAGACCTGCAACGTCTTAAACAATTATCTAACGAATCTCCCCCTAACATTTTTCAATCGTTTGCAAGTACTCCATGCAAAAATGCTTGCAAATATTCAAAAAACTCCTGGTCAAGTCCTGAACAAAAAAATGCACAATGTTCCCTTATTGACACAATGGCCCTTAATACCCTCCTCACAGGATTAGAGCCACGCCTTGGCCAGATTATCAGGGCTGGAAATCCTTCAAATCTTATCGAAGCCCAAATAAGAATTAGACGAGAAATACAATTATCGTATTTCGAAACTCAGAAAAACCCTAAACCAAGCACCCATCTCAATTAGAGCTAACCTTTCGGTCAGGAAATCCCCTTCTCAACCCCAAAAGTGTTTCAGTTGCGAACGTTTGGGACATATGGCTAATGAATGCCGCGCCCAACAAAATCAAAGCTATTCTAATTTTGGTACAAATTTTCAAAATAGACCTAATTTCCAAAGACCAGGTCCTTCCCAAAATCAACCCTTTAACCAATCCAGACCATTTGCTACTTCCCAACAAAATCAATTATCCCAATTTCGCTCCTCAGGAATGCAAAGGAACCCTAATTTTCAGTCCAATCAACATAGAACCCTTCATATGAACTATAATTCTCAATCCCACGAATATGACCCCTACCAATATGTAAATGATTCATATGATAACCATTACTGTGATTATATCCCAGAACAGTCCGATTACCGCGCATATAGTGCAGACAATCAAGGATTTTATGAAAATTTCAAACCAATCCCTGATAACGAAAATTATCAACATTTTCTGGGACTCCCGAACCAAAACCATCCCCCGAATAACACCAATCAATCTGTAGACCCATTACAAGAAGTCCAGGATCAGATCCAGACTCTCAATCTAGACGACATGAACCCCAATTTGAATTTTACAGAACAGAGCTTTCTCTAAATCCCCTACTCGCAGTAAATTCAAAAAATCTGTACTTCATTAACGACGCATCAAACAAATATAAACTCCTAATTGATACTGGAGCGGGTATAACTATTTTCAAAGAAAAAATACCGCCGAAAATGTTCCTCAAAGATCATCCGAAAATATAACCATTCAGGGAATCACAAATCAAAAACTTCAAATAACCGAATCCACTCTTGTACCATTTAATGCAGGTGACCCCCATAAGGTTTTTATTTATAATTTGGATATAGAATTTGACGGAATACTTGGATGAGACTTTTTAGAACACTATAAATGTATAATTGATTTAAAATCTAAACAACTTGTAACTAATTTCAAAACAATACCTTTACACAAAGCCGGCAACAAACTGGAGAACTTCTCTGCGAAAAATAAAAACTCCCGAAACAAAATTTCGATAGAAGGATGTACAGAAAAAATTTTCAGGTTAAAATGCGACCTTACTGATACAGATGCCATACTATACGCACAAGAAAAAGAAAAAGTTAGACTGCCTTATGCCCTCGTTAAAATAGACAAAAATGGTGAATTTTTAACATCAGTCATAAATTCCAATGTCATCCCAAAAGTCATCGACCTTTCTGACCTCCAAATAGAACCTTTACAAGTCCTTGAACCAATCTTTAATTTTAATACTAGCGAACATTGTAATACGGAACCTATTGATAGAATTTAATTTATAAAAACCCAATTAAGAACCGAACATCTAAACGAAGAGGAACGAGAAGAAATCACTCAGCTTTGCCTTGAATACGCCGACATATTTTACATCGAAGGTGATAAATTAACCTTCACTAACGAAATCAAGCATACAATCGAAACGAATAATGCTAGGCCCATTTACACGAAATCCTATAGGTACCCACAGGTACACAAAGAAGTCAAAAAACAAATTGGAAACATGTTAGATCAAGGTATAATACCCCCATCGGTCTCCCCTTGGTCATCTCCCGTTTGGGTCGTTCCCAAAAAACTTGACGCTTCTGGGAAACAGAAATGGCGTGTCGCTATCGACTATAGAAAGCTTAATGAGCTCTCTGTAGATGATAAATACTCACTCCCTAACATTTCAGATCTTCTTGACCAACTTGGTCAAGTGCCAGTACTTTACCACCCTCGACCTGGCGTCTGGATTTCACCAGATTGAGATTCACCCCGACGACATTCCCAAAACCGCTTTCTCAGTCGAGAATGGTCATTACGAATTCGTTCGTATGCCATTTGGGCTTAAGAATGCACCGTCCACCTTCCAGCGCGTCATGGACAATATCCTGTTGGGCATTCAAAATGAACGTTGCCTGGTTTATATGGATGATATAATCATCTACTCGCCTACCATTCACACTCATATGGACCGACTAAATGAAATATTCAAATGACTTCGCAAGGCTAATCTAAAAATTCAGCCAGACAAGTGCGAATTCCTGCGCAAGGAAGTTGCATACCTCGGGCACCTCGTCACCAAAGATGGCGTAAAGCCGAATCCAGCAAAAGTCGAATGTTTTCGAAATTTTCCTCCACCCAAAAATGCCAAGGACATTAAATCTTTTCTAGGACTCGCAGGCTACTACCGACGTTTTATTCCTAACTTCGCTAAAATGTCAAAGCCTCTTACAAAACTTCTTCAGAAGGATGTCGAATTTCTTTTCGACACTGAATGCAAGACTTCCTTTGAAACCATAAAGCAAGCCCTTATGTCTGACCCTACATTGATATACCCTGACTTCGAAGAACCCTTCATTCTAACAACTGACGCCAGCGCATTCGCTATCGGCGCAGTTCTCTCGCAAGGACCAGTAGGAAGAGACCTTCCTATAGCTTATGCATCCCGAACCCTTTGCAATGCCGAATCTAAATACTCTACTATCGAACGAGAAGCGCTAGCAATCGTTTGGGCTGTCAAGCACTTCCGGCCATATCTCTTTGGTAGGAAATTTACCTTGATAACAGACCACAGACCGCTAATATGGCTCTTTTCTATAAAAGATCCAGGGAGTAGGCTAGCAAGATGGCCCTTAACACTCGAAGGTTACAATTATAAGATCAAATACAAACCTGGTAAAATAAACAAGAATGCAGATACACTCTCAAGACTTAAGATAAACTATTTTGAAGAATGCGCAAAACTACAAACTAAGATAAACATTTATGCCACCAATGACGAAGAAACCGAACCTGACGAAAGAGCAGAAAATAATACTGAAGACGAAGATCAGGAAATACACGAAGAATACAACAGATTCGCAGAGTTGTACAAAAGCAGATCACTCATAGACTATTCAAAAGTAGAGATTGCGAATACACAACTACTAGATAAATCGAACAAAGAAATAGTCACCTTCTTTTGGAAAGACAAATTGCAAGAAATGCATCACAAAATCATTGATGATATATTCGAAGAAAATTACGGCTTTAAAGGCGCAAGAATCAACATAGTGAACAGTAAATCTATAAGACATAGGAAATACTACATAATACCCCTACCTTTCGACCCCGAAATCGTGGCCCAACATCTCTTTTACGTCCTATTCAAAGCCAAAAACGATTTTATAGAATCAGGAGTATATTGCGTGGAAAATAATGTGGAACTGCCTATTTTAGAAATGCTATCTCACATCTTAGCAGATAAAGATGTAAAATTCAAAATATGTCAAGATCTCATCCGAACGCCAGATGAAGAACGACCACAAATACTAGACCATTACCATCGAGGAAAGTTAAACCTTCACAGAGGTATAAACGAAACCGTTAGGCGTATAAAAGTAAAATACAACTGGCCTAATTTAGTGAAAGACGTCGAGAAACTAATAAAGTGTTGCGAAACTTGCCAAAATGTAAAATTTTGCCGAAAAAATCTTAATAGACCATTAGTTATAACAGAAACACCAAAGACGCCATTCGAAAGAGTAAATATAGACATTTTCGAATATCCCACTAGAAACCACGCTCTTACAATAAGAGACGAGTTAACGAAATTTACTCAAGCCTATCCACTTTCAGACAAATCAACGAAATCAGTCGTCAACACCCTTTTAGTGTTCTTTCAACACTACGGTACACCCCTTAGGATCCATTGCGACTATGGGCGTGAGTTTAATAACTCCCTTCTAAAAGACCTTTGTTACCTCTTCGATATAAAAATGTCCTTTTCAAGTGTTAGCCACCCACAATCTAATGGCTCAGTTGAAAGATTTCACGCGACACTCTCCGAAATGATTAGAGCCAATCTCGCCGAGAACCCAGACGAACATCCGTTTAACGTCCTCCCATATGCCGTCATCTGCTACAATAACACGCAAAACAAGACACACGGATTTACACCCTACTAACTGCTATTCGGGCATACATCTAGTAGACAACCCGAAACCCTGTACAACCAAAAAGAACTAATATCAAAATACGTACGAGACCTGAACAATAAAATGAACTATCTTTACAAACTTGCAAGACGAAAGACAGAAAACCAAAAAGAAAAAGCTAAAATAAGATTCGATCAGTCTGTTTCGAAAAACCCATATGAATATAACATTGGAGATAAAGCATACGTAAAACAATCGCAAATAACAACGAAAGCCGAAAACCTTTTCTACGGAGCTTTTGAAATTACCGAAATTTTCCAAAATTCAGCCACTCTCCTAAATCCCCAAACAAATCAAACTTCTAAATTTAATTTCGATAGGCTAAAACCGTATTCTGAATAGATCTTTTCAGATTCTCCTGGCTGATCGTAGCCACCCTTTCGCAATACTCCATCACACCCATTAATAATACTGTAGGAATATTCCTCCATGAAGAACGAACCATTAAAATTTCTAACAATAAATGGACGCTTCTTGTCTACAAAGAACTTCAACCCATAAAAGACGCAATAGTCAAAAATGATAAAATCTTAGACAATCTTTTGAATACCTTTATATCTGCAGAAACACCCCGAATGATCGCATTCAAAGGAGAAATCCAAACTCATGTTAGTCTTCTAGGCCAAATCTCCGATTCGGTAAACCCCAAATACAGAGAAACAATAGCCAATACCCAAAATTATGCCGAACACCGATCAAAACGCAGACTTCTTAATGGCTTAGGAACAGTTTGGAAAACGTTAACAGGCAATCTGAACGCTTCAGATGGCGAATACTATAACCAATGTATTGAGACATTTATAATAATAAGAAATTACTCACGACGAACTACACATTGAGACCCTAATGAAAAATCAAATATCCGTAACTTTATCGGTTATTAAGAGCTTTAACATCACTT
>JAUTXW010000019.1:0-156094 GCA_030620095.1 Kuschelorhynchus macadamiae | reverse complement strand
TTAAGAAATTTTGGGTAAAGGGAAACGAAAGTTATTGAGGAAGGTAGAAAGGGGAGTGAGGGGGAGCGGGTTAATTAATTAGTGAGGAGGAGAGGAGGGGGAGGGGGAGGGTAAGGTGACAAGGGAAAGCGGACATGTAAACGAGGTCATGTTTAGAGAGTTGTATGTAGGGGCTATAGCCATTGACCTTTAATAAACCAGTCTAGAAACCTTCGATTTCTCTTATAAACTCGACCGTCTTATGCTTTTAGTTAAGCAGTTCTTAAGTTTCGTTTAACGTCGTAACACGTATTTGTCGAGTTAAAACACGTCCCGTTTTTTCCGTTCCGTTTCATATATAAGATTATTTTTACATTTTTACAAATTTACAATAATGGAGGGTAAAAAATTTTGCAAAATGTGTATGTTTCTGCAATTCTAAATTCAAGCGATAATTTAAGCCAAAGGAGCCGTTCTTTCAGGGACATGCTGCAAGGTACGGTAGGAAAATAATGCTCGTTTACAACTTAATTCTATAAATAAAAAAAATATTGTTGAAGAGAACTTGCAAACAACTAATTTAATACTATCCTGACCCAAGAGCTAATTAATATTTTAGAGGACAATAATTCTAAATCCTATTGACGAACCAACTGACAAAATTTTAGAAGACATATCTAAATTTAAAGAATACTTGGGTATAGGATCTTCAAAAACAAATCATGCAATATCTCTTTTCAAAATTCTAATTCAAATTTAGCATGTTGTATTTATACCAGAATTAGTAACTGAGGGATTAAGCAACTGGGAACCGATTGAGAATCTCTTTAGAAACTAATTCTGATTTAGATATATTACAATTTAATGAAGACGAACCTTTAGCGGTTCACAACATTTAGAAGACATGACAAAATCGAAAGACTATTTAGGTATATTTTCGGCCAACAATCATGACAGTTCAAATTCAAAAGATTTTCATTTTAATATTGCTACCATACCTTGCTTTAACAATTTGCAATATTGAAACGTTACCAAAAATGTTTCAAATTCCAAATTTTCTGTTGACTCCTTGACTAATTGTTCTAAAGAACTTAATTTCAGATAATAGGTCACCTTCAGGTTCGATTTCTAGTTGGTCGAAACAATTACATTTTTAAAAATAATTCACCTCCGAATTCTCCTTCTGTTTTATCCCAAATTGTAAAAAATTATCAGGATTCTGATAGTGATATCACTTGCAGGCAGAGAAGCCCAATTTTTCTCCCAAGGGTCCCAGTATAGTGATATTTCTCAGACAGAATTTACGCCTAATGAAAATACAAATTTGCAACTATGTTCTCCAGAAATCATTTTCTCCAGAACCAAAACACCTGAGCAATTTTATTTTCATAGAGAAATTGACGCAAAACAGACTTATGATGCGTCAAAAATTCATTTTGGCATTAAAAACTAAAATTAGGGAATCATGGATTACCTTGTTAAAATTAAAATCTTTTGGCTTTTGTTTAAACAACTTGTTTGACTCCCAGCTAAAAAATAATTCCATCGATAAGGAACAAGAGAAAATTTGGAATAGAATTAAATGTATATTTGATGGGTGGGCAGATTCTATGAATTAAAAATATGTCACACATTTTTTTGTATCGCCCCTTCCCCTATAACGTTTTTAAAAATCCTATTTAAGCTTTGTTCCTACAGTTTTTACTCAGTACGTAAGAAACTTAATAATCGCTTCCGAAGAAGAGAAGTTGTTAAGGCACATTTTTTTTACTTCAGCTCAAAATGAATCTTAAATGTTTAAATCCGTAACAAATTTTTAATAGAAGATAATTTAATTCGTCACATAAAAATAAGAGTATAAAAGTATCAACAAGAGGCAAATAACACTAGAAGGAAAATTCATCGGAGCAAAGATTGAAAAAGAAGGTAAGAGTTTATTTTTTATAGTATATTCTACGCTTTTTTACTGCTGGCAACGCAAAGCAATACTTTGTTTTTAAAAACTCATATTACCTATTACGTTATTTCTATATATTTAACTTGTTAAATTTTTTCTATACCAATACAGAGTGTTTTCAGTTAAAGTGACGAAATTTTATTGGTATTCATTTTGTTAAAATATAAGTATGCTACGATTGCAAATTATCTATTTTACATGTAAATTTAAGTTACGATTTGCAGTTTTAGTCATTTTAAGGAGTGAAATTTTCTATGAAATATTGACAGCAGTGACTTCACTATTTTAATTCTATTTTTATGTCACTGCAGCACTTTTTTATTTTTGCACTGTAAACGTATTTTGAATTTACTGGTGATTTTCTGTTATAATTTTAAGTTATTTAGAGAATGCTCTTGTTTTAGAAAGCAACAAATATGGTGAATATTGTAAGAAATCTATTAGAACATCACTATGGGGTAGCCACCTTCGAACCAATACACATAAGAATAACATAGCTTTGAGTGCCGATAAAGTGGAGTAGAAATTATTAAAGCTGCTTTTGATAAAGAACTATATCATACAGACTTTTTAGCAGGAGCCTTATATGTAAACATTCAACTGTTTTTCAATGATATATCAGACAAAATTAGAAGCTTAATAGAAAAATATCTTGAAATACATACATGCTTAAAATTAAATATGGAATTATTTGCATTACCAATCCTGGTAACGGAGTTCACAATAATCAAGTCATTCAATACCCTTTAAAGTTATTTGTACCAGCTCAGATATTATATCGAACATCAACGAAATGTGTGAAATAATAGACCGAAAGGCTGATGATTTAGCAGAAAAAGATTCAGGTAATTTTTTAAATATTATAAAACCATTTTATATTTTACTAAAAATCATAAAAAATGTAATATATTCTAATACATTTTTTTTTTGTTGCAGGATAGGTTCTTTTGAAACTTTTGCATCTAGAAATGAATTTCAACAAATATAATCCACTGCGTTCTTCTTCCTACATTCCACTACGGGAAGAAATCGAGTTGAAGCTGTTATTAACTCGAAATTGTGACCATTATTGTTTGGGCGTGGTGTGTGATAGCTGCAATGTATCCTCCAACTGGATTGGAATCTGAAATCCAGTCATATCCACACTTCAAAACAATCTTGGATACTTCAGGTATTGACTTTCCTATAGCTTTAAAGGACGAGAAAAAATTTGAAAGACAGAACAATATATCTATTAATATTTATATATTACATTATTCAAAATCTAAAAAACCAACCCATATTAATTTATTATTAATCAGTGATGATGATGGGAATTTTCACTACTATTATATTTCTGATTTAAGTAGATTAATATCAAGTCAAGTTTCAAATCATAATGGAAAAAATATCTATTTCATGGATGTCTTCAGTATTTATTCCGAAGAATATTTACCTAGACATAATACTTTTGATCATGATTTTGTAAGAATAAATTTACCATCAGAAGATTATAAGAAGACAAATTTGGGAAAAACGTACCGACATATTTAAATTTGAAAATATTCATAACCAAATGGAAGTTCCTTTTGTCATATCTGTCAGATTTTGAATGTGTACTTAAACCTGTTGATAGCACTGATACGTAGATAAGGTTTAGATAAAACTTACACTGTAAAAAAATTTGAACATGTCCCTTATTCATTTGCATATTACTTAAAATGTTCGTTTGATGATAATGTTTCAAAGCTAGAATTATACAGAGGACCGAATTGTGCTCAAGTGTTCATAACTTTTTTAGAAAGGAGGTTCATGACTTAATTTAGGTTATTAGGAAATTTAAAAAAAAATGGAAAAATTAACTGAAAAAATTGAGCTATCAGTATTCGAGCGAGTGTCACATTTGCAACAAACCATTTGAAAATAATAATGAAAAAGTGGCAGACCATTGCCATTTAACCGAAAATATAGAGAAAGCACATTTTTTGTGCAACTTAAATTATAAGCAACCACATTTTATTCCAGTCATATTTCATAATTAAAACATTACGATTCCCATTTATTTATAAAAAATATATGCCACAGTCAAGAGCAATTGTCGTTAATAGCATAAATAAAGAAAATTTATTTTTTAGAAACATATAGAAGTAGATAATTATTATGACCGAAAATTTGGATTAAAAAAGAAAGTATATAAATTTAAGATTTATTGATTCTTTCGTATCTTATTCCCTGCAAAATTATCTGAAAAGCTAAGTGATAATTAGTGTAAAGAAGTTCATAAATATTTTACTGATATTGAAAAATTTGGGAAATATATCCGACTAAATGTATTTCCGTACAGTTACATTAAAGCATCTTTTACAAAATTAAATAAAACCCGCATTACCTGGACAAGAGGAATTTTATAATGATTTGACGAATGAACATATTAGAGAAGAAGAATATGAAAGGGCAATAAAAGTGTGAAATTATTTAACTGTAACACCTTAGGTGATTATTCTGATATTTATCTAAAATCAGATGTTTTACTTTAGCAGATATTTTTCAAAATTTTAGAAAAACTTGTATGAACACCTATAAATTAGATTCGGCACATTATTATACATTTCCTGGTTTAAGTTTTGATTCCTGTTGACGCTATACAGGTGTTCAATTAGAACTTCTGACGGACCCTGATATGTTACATTTTTTGAAAGTAGTGGCAGGTGGCGTTAGCACTTGCGCATGTAGAAAGCTGTTGCAAATAATTTATTTCTTTCTGATTTCGATCCTTTAAAACCTACTAATTTTATTATGTATCTCGATGCTACCATAATCTTTATGATACGCAAGGTCTCAATAACTTCCACAAAAATGTCATATGGCTTTCAAAAAATCAGAAATAGACACGATATTACAAACTCTTCAATTTTTATCTGAGAAAGGCTATGTGCTTGAAGTTGATTTGGAGTATCCCACGGACTTACATGATGCTCATAATGACTTTCTCCTTTTTTGTCCTGAAAATTATAAACCTCCCAATTCTACTGTACAAAGTGAATCCCAAATTTAAAAGATAAAGTAAAATATGTAATTCATTATACACTTTTAAAACAGTGTATTGAACATGGATTGAAATAAACTAGGGTACATAGAGTTTTAGGGTTTACTCAGTCACCATGGTTAAAACCGTATGTTGACTTGAATAAAAAACTACGCAATAAGCTTAAAAATGAATTTGATAAAACAATTATAAATTAGCAAATAACAGTATATATGGAAAAACTATGGAACATGTTGATAAAAGTATCCGACATAAGGTTAGGTACACAGTGGTCAAAAAATCACAGAAAAGATGGCGCAGAAAATCTAATTGCCAAACCGTATTTTAAATATTTAACTGTGTTTTTCGGAGAATACAGTTGCTATCCAAATGCAAAAAGTTTTTAGTAGAATATATACAGACGTAGGATTTTCAATTTTAGATATTTCAAAAACTGTAATGTATGATTTTTTTATAACTTTTGAAGCCTCTTTATGAAGATAAAGTTAAACTTTGTACACTGACAATGACTTCTTCATTAGAAATACAAACGCAAAATGCGTATGAAGATTTAAAACGTAATGTAACCCAATATACCAAATATTCATGAAATGCCAATAACTAAATCTGTAGTAGGGAAGTTTAAAGATGAATATACTGGTGGACCCATAAAGTGTTTTTACGTAACTAGCCAAAGCATATTGTGTCAAAATGGAGAGTGATACTTTTAAGAAGGCTAAGGGAATTAAAACCAGTAGTATTAAAAACAATTAGATTTTGTTCGCTACAAAGATGTTGAAAATAACTCAAAAACCTTCTGTACAATGTATTTATCGTAAAATCTCGTTTACATACAATTTACACCGAATTAAAGTAAATTGGCCTTAAGTTCTTCTGATGATAAAAGATTTAAAATTCCTAACAGATTTGACACACCTATGGGGTCATCAGGACATTCGTTTTTACGAATGGTCAATGAATCATGAAGACCTTCAAATTTGTAAATTTAATTTACCTTCCGTTTTTAATTTTCAAGGTTACAGGTTATATTAAATCTCAGAAAAACTCGTAGTCAGTTTTCAGCTGTTTCTTTAACTGCTTTAGTACTGGAATAAATATGTGTTTGTGAAAGCTTTGATAGAAATTATGAAAAACGACTTTCCTCATTTAAAAAATTGGTACGGAAAATTGAAAACCTGAAGTGTTAGCAAGAGCAAGATTTTACTAAACATAGTTAGGCATAATTGCAGATGTTTTTACTGTGTGGTGTAGAAATATTTGAATGAACATATGATGACTGACATTGATGAACATTAAATATATTAAAACTTGTGACTCGGCTGTATGTTTAGGAGCGAAAAGTAGAAAACAAAGAACAATATGTATTTAAATGTACTAATGACAAAATAGGCACCTATAAAACGATGTTTTGTATATTGGACTTGTTTGTCAAATTGATCAATCAATATTTAAAGTGTTAAGAATAATTACTTATTGTTCCAGAAGTAATAAATTGTGTATTTTCATACTATTGTGTAGTATTAAAAGTACTAATGAAATTTATTAGCCATAAATGATTTTATATGTTTAAAAGGTAAATAATGGATTTTATGACAATTAACTTCATTATTTAATGTATCTCTTTTTCTATATTTTTACCATTGCTGCTAATAAAAATTGTCAATACTAATATTTTTCTCTATAATTATTTGTTTTCTTCAAAAATAGTTATTAGTCATTATTTGAAATGTAAAAATGTAAAATTTATTTTGTTTTATTGAACATTTTTGCAAAAGTATTTAAATTTACTTGTTCTTGTATTATAACCATTATCTTCTTGGTATTATATTAAACACATTGCCTTTATTTAATCCAGTTTGTTTTATTATGCATACTCATATTTATTATACGCTATTGTAGCAAACTCCATGTTTGTGTATTATCCATCTAAAGTGCTAAAAATAGAAATATTTAAAAAAACATTGGCCCGAATCTTGCTATTTCATGAAAACTGAAAAAATTAACAATAGTACAGTAGTTTTTTTCTCACCAGATAAAACAAGTTGATAAAGACAGTAATTTTTTCAAAATGTTACATTATTATTATAAATGGATTCAAAAATATGTAGAAAACACTTCATGCGAATTTAATTATAATTCCACTCATTTTCATAGCAGAAACTCCGATTTTGGCATGTCATACATATTATAATAATTTTATTGGTATTTTTTAAAATTAACTTCTCTGGGGTGTATTTATTACCGATATAAATTAAATTAAAATACTATTATTTTCAAGTCTTCTGTATAAGTAAAACATTTTTAAAAAACCTTGAATTCTAATGCAGAGTAGTGGGGGAATTGATATAAAACCGAGAGATATTTAATAAGTGGATGAACATAGCAACCACAATGTTCAGTAAAATCATCAGCTATGTATATTCGTTAAATTCTAAAATCAACAGTAAAAAAGGAAGTTTGCAAAAAATTAACTGAAAAACTTATTAATTTTAAAATTTATTATCTGAACACCAGCTCTCAAAGTTGCTTGCATTAGATGATGGACCGACAATTCAAATAGGAAGTCAGAATGGATTTTTTATTAGTTTTAATGAAGAAGATTGGACGAAGTTAGCGATATATCAGAGTTATAACAAGTTATTTTTATGCGCCTGGAAGTACCTGTTTCTCGGTTATTATTGTTGACATTACTTTATATTTTGAAAAAATTAATTCTACTCTTATTATAAGAATTCAAAAAGTAGACGGAGTTTGCTTCGTTTTGCGTGTGATTCCATGAATAAATTATGGGAACTGCAAGAACTTGTTGAATACAGGCTTAAAAATATTTAAAACAAAAATTCGATAAGTGCTTCAATATGTATCAAATTTCGAATCTCAATGAGGGAGGTAAATTGTTAACGAATGTATATAATGTTCTTAATCTGTCAAACACACAGTGAAAATGTTAGTACAATGTTGGAAATGTTAATAATGCAATCATGCGAATTGGAAAATAAGCTAAAGAAAAATAATTGCAAAAGAAAATATTATGAAGAAATCAGTGCATTATAATGAAGCTAACAACAAAGTTCATTTATTAGTAAAGTGGAAGTTGCATATAGGTATGCTCGAATATGTGAATATCAAAAGTTTTATTTACACAGGATGCGATTGATAATAGATTTTGGTACGAAAATTATTAGCAATATTTTCAATAAAGAACATAGAAATATAATTTATAGGGAAAGATTTAATGTATTTAAATACATATTTGAAATAAAACAATTAAGTACTTGTTAATCTTTTATTTGTTTATAAAAATCAAAAATATATAAAAATATATTACAATACATCTTTTTAGGAATCCAAGAATTATGAGTTTTATCTAATCCTAACCATTTTACTAAAACTTTATTTCCTTTTCGCCTTAAAACTTTTTCAACTAGGTATACGTCAGGATATTTGACCTTTTGCAATTCCTCCTCATAATAGGCTCCTTTAATTTCTAAATTGTTTTCATCTTTAATTAAATATGTTCTAGGATTTATTAATTTAACCTCATATATTTTAAAATTTCATTTGACCAATTAGAGTAATCCTTTGTAAAAAGCTTCTTTGTTTGCTAATTCGGACATAGTCAATTTTAAATTTGGTTTTCTAATATCAATTGTTTTTTTATATGTATAAGATGATATCAGAACTTCTTTTTTCATTGTTTTTATTGATTTTAGATGGATTTTTTTTCCAGTGGAATGAACTGTATTATTATAGGTTTTTAATACTGTGTAAAATGTCTACCCATTTATAATTTCCACGTACCAACTTTTTCCACATTAGAGTTTTTATGGTTCTATTTACTCTCTTCACGACACCAGCTTTCATGTTTGAGTAAGCATTGTAGTGATTTATGTTAAATTCATTTCAATTTTTAAAATTTGTATTAAAAAACTCTTTTCCCATATCAGTTTGTAGATTTTTCGGTTTATATTTTGCTCTCTGTAGTATTTTTTGCATCGCCAAAGTTACGTCATTTGCAGACTTTTAATTGGTTTTTATTTAACTGGTTCTACCCACAGAAATTTTGAAAACACATTGATAACTACAAGAATGTATCTGTATCCTTTATTTGATTTCCACTATGGTAACATTTCAACTAAATCACCTTGCCATCGATCATTTATTCCTTTTACAATAACCCTTTCGTTCATATTTTTTTCTGCTTGGTCTATGAAGTTCATTACCAACATCTTCGACTTCATTGCTCATGACTGAAATTGGACAATGATTAAGTTTACTAATTCACCATAAAAAAATGGTATAGTCACACTATCTTGAGGATGAAACTAATTGGCATTATTCTGGTTGATATATATTCGCTTTCCATATGGAATAGGAATATTGTTTATTTTTAATAAAACCGTACTTTGGGGTACTCAACTTTGATTATTTCACCTGAAGTAAATGGAAATTTATATATTAATCTTCCATCTTGAAGTAGTTGATAACTTCTTTAGAGACATCATAGGTTCCAATACATAACAATGTTATAAAACAAATTTTTTTTGGCAATGTTGACAACGTTCTGAGAAGAAGCATTTATATTTAATTTATTTATCTCTATCTAATATATGTGACCAAATTTTTTTCAATCGACATATTGGCATGAAAGTCCTAAGAGGAATAAATATTTTGTTGCAATGCAGTGTTTTTTATTTAATTACTTTTGCCTCTAAGTTCTTCTAAAATTTCATTTTGATGACCTGTATGACCCGCCATTTGCCATGATACAAATAATTTCAATCTTCAAAACTATTTCATTAATATTGTCGAAATGTAGTCAATTTTTTGTTAGATAAGTTTAACATTGCTCCACCTTTTTTGATGACGAGGATCATGGTCTCTGAGGAGGTCTTAACTTGCTTAAAGTACTGAAACTAGAGATACTTGAAATGTTAAATGCAGAAGATCTTGTAGGTTTAATAATGTTTTTTTCTATCAAATATGGTTTATTATTGTTACGTATTTCGGATCTGTGGTTCCTTAAACTTGCTCTTTGGGTCATAATTTTTTTTGTAAGCATTTATTCGTTTTAATATGTCCATATAATTTTCTACATCATCAGGTTTGTAACCTTTAGGATCTTTAAAAATGTGTCTGTACAACCCAGTAGTTCTGTAAATTAGATCCTTAAGTTTTAAGTTTTCATCTTTAAACTCAACAGTAGAATCTCCGATTTTCCAATTTTCTAGTAAAGGGTCGTAAACAAACTATGTGTTTGATCTAGTTCAAGACTAATTCTTAATCGAGTCATCAACAAATGATCTTACGAGTGGGTGATACACTTCAGATACGTATCGTAAAAATGCCACCTCTTTTAGTTAATTTAAGCATTTCCTGTTTTATATCTGCTGCCGTGAAATTCAATAAAAGATGATTCGTATGGACGACTGGGTTGAGTACCAGTTGGTTCATCTAAGAACACATCTTCATTATAATTTTGTAAAATGTCTTCATCTTGTAGAAATGATGGAATATCATGAGGAAGATATTTATTATAAATACTCGTTTGTCTTATTCCTGGTCTTTTTTTTGTAGTTGAAAAACTACGTTTGCGGTTTCTGGAGTTAAAAAAAAAAGTGATGGTGAAGTAAGTTCTCGTTTTACCAATGGTTCGGTTTTTATTGTTTTAATTAATTCTTGCAAAGGTTCAGTTATTGGTTTTAATTCTTTTTCTTGTCGAATTTTACTCTCTGCTAAATCTGATTTTAGTGCTTGATATTTTCGTTTAACAGCTTTTCGAGCTTCTACCAGTTCCTTCGCAACTTTTACATTCATGGTGACTAAAACATGACCAGTCATAAACTAAAGTCGATTGTAAAGGTTGGGTATTATATATGTTTTAAAAATGTACAAAACTGTCAAATCCTTTTCGATATCTCCCAGATTTTAAACAGCAATCCTTATCAATAACTAAAAAATCATAGTTAGATTTCCAACACATTGAAAACATTTTTTTTTAAATTTCGAATGACATATCTGAGGTGACATGATCATCATAAACATGTTTTAAATTCGTACCATCTTGACTAAATAAAATTAATAAATTTGCATTATCTCTAATTAGTTGTTTTGGAATTGAAGAATAGGTTTGACACAAATAAAAGCTATCGGTGTTTTTATGTCGTCCAAAGGAAAGTAATCTTGCATAATACTTTGATTACAGCAAACAATATCATCAAAAATTATTACAGAGTTGGGTTTTACCTCTGCAGGTGACACAATGTCTTCTTCGTTTGTCGACTCAAAATATCCTATTTCTTTAATAGTCTCCATTACGTTTCTTAAAAACTCATATTTCATTTGGTACAAGGATTTTGAAAAAATATATACATTCTCAAAACGTAAACCATTTTCTGATATTAAAAGAGCGAAAACCACATTGGTTTTTCCTGAACCAGAAGGTCCTACAATTAAAGCTCTTTTCGAACACCCCCCAAATAACTTTCCATGCTATTTAAAATTATTTAAGTTGACATCATGATTTTTGACTGGCAACGAGAAAGATTGTTTTTCTAACCACATTTTAGGAAAATCAATGTGTATCTGAGAAATGTCTTCAGGTTTTTAATTTAAATATATAACCTCAATTAAGCTTCAGTATATATAAAATGGGAAGACGAAGTAGATGTAAACATATTAGGAGGTCAAAGCTCATGACGAGAGGTGGTTCGTTAAACATTTTAATTAACAAGTTACCATTAGAATTACACATTCCATCATACAATTATTGTGGTCCAGGAACCAAACTAGGTAAACGGCTTGTTAGAGGAGATAAGAGCAAAAATCCTTTAGACGAAGCTTGCAAACAACACGATATTGCTTACTATATATTTTCTGATTTAAAACATCGCAACGAAGCGGATCAGGTATTGGCATCAAGAGCATTTGAAAGATTCAAGACACCTGAAGCACCAATCGGTGAAAAGATTGTTGCTTTAGGAATAACTGGAATTATGAAAACTAAATCAAGATTGGGAATGGGGTTACGAAAAGAAAGGGGAATAGAGTTAAAAAAAAAAGAAAAAAGGTTCAATCAAAAAAATTTCTTTTCAGTCTGCAGTTCAAAAAGCTAAGAAAGGAAAATTCGGAAAAAAATATAAAAATTTACATGTTGCAGCTCAAGATGCGTTGTCTTTAATCAGCAATTATAAAGGGAAAAGTAAAAAATCACACAAATCGAATTATCCCAATTCCAAAATCCGGCGGGGTTTTACCATGAATCCCTCTTTTGCAGGATTATCTGCTTTAGGAGCACTTAGTGGCGCTGCTGCTGGGCTTGCTTCAGCAGTTAATTTGGCGAGGAGCGCTAAAAATAAATTTGAAGAACAAAAAAGACATAATAAAGTTATGGAGCAATTATCTATTGGAAAAGGTTTATTTTTGCGTCCTTATAAACAAGGGTGTGGATTATATTTAAAACAAAAAAACTGTTAAAGATGCTGCCTCGCAAACCACTAACCAACATATGTCAAGAAATTACAAATTCCAAATTTTCGTGCTGTATTTATGCGGAATAATATGCCAAATTTTATCAGTAAATATGAAACTGGTATTATAAATTTAGATAATAGTAATGGGGCAGGTACACATTGGTCTGCTTATATTAAAAATGATAAAATTATCAATTATTTTGATAGTTTCGGCAATTTAAGACCCCCTTTAGATATATAGATATATTTTCCTGTAACCGTGAAAGTGGTAGACAAAATTACTGTAAGAATATTAGATCAAAACGGGGAAATAGTGAATTTTCGGGACGAAACAGTTACATTTAGACTGCACATTAAAAAACCTGATTAAAAATAGTTATATTATACAACAGAAATTTTAGTATTCAAAATAAAATTGTTCAAAAAACATATAATAGGCATAAATCAGTCAAGAAAAACATTAGTAGACGTGTTAACGTTAAAGAGCTAACAACTGCAAATAAAAAGTTTCTGGAGTCTCTAGGACTTGAACTTTTAATAGGAATATACTTAATGTTACAGAAAAGCTTTTAATTGATAATTCCATCACTCATTCGGAAATTCATTCTTATGAACCTTATTTACACACCAAATTAGGAAATAATGATGAGATAATAATACCCGTCCATGAAATTAAAAAATACACCCTTCCTTGTGATAGTTTTCTTTACAAAGAAGGAAAATTAACTAGAGAGGACGAAACAGTTTCTAAAACGTTGAGTTTAATAAATAATGGAATTGCCTTTCTTTTTAAAGAAATAAGATACCAATTAAATGGTGTTACTATAAATTCGGTTAGAAATGTTGGTATCACATCAACTTTAAAAGGTTATCTATCATTTAATGAAAACGAGTCAGCTAAATTACGAAATGCAGGCTGGCATTTTGTTAAAACTCTTCAAACAGGTGCGACCACGACAACAACTGTATCTATCGTCGATGAAAAAACAGGATTTTTTAATGTTTGCATACCCCTTAAAACTTTAATGGGATTCTTCGAAGACTATAAAAAAGTAATACTAAATTCGAAACAAGAGCTCATACTTGTTAGGGATAATACCGATAACAATGCCACTTCAACCACAGATGACAAGGAATATCCAAAAATTACTCTTAACAAACTTACATGGAATATACCTCATATATCAGTAGGAATTCCTCAAGAACTATCACTAACAAAAATTATAGACAAAAATACTGATACAATAATAGCGTTTAGAAGCTGGGAATTAACTGAGTATCCAGAACTATTAAAAACTAATAGACACAATTGGCCAGCTAAAACCTCAACCCGAGTTGAAACCCTCCGTCATGTTATACTTGCATTTCAACAAGAAAAATGGAATAAGAGAAAGAGCAATATAAGTGAATTTAATGACATAGAATTAAGGAACATCAAAGTATTCTTAAATTCTGAAAGGTATCCTTATAATGATCTCATACTAGATATGAGTAAAAATAAATTCGCTATCTTGTATGAAATGTATTCCAATTTCCGCAATACTTATTATGGAAAAACAGAAGAACCATTATTTGATCCGCTCATATTCAAGGAGAAGGCCCCCATTGCATACATTAATTGTTCTCATCAAAAAGAATCTTTGCAAGCAGGACCTATTGTAATGAGAGTAGAATTTGAACTAAATAAAGACATAGAAAAAGACACAACAGCGTATTGTCTAATATTACACGATAAAGTTCTGAGTTACAATCCACTTACTAAAATTGTAAAGCAACTGTAAATTAGCTACGCATGCGGAATTTTTACCTCAAAATTAAATTTAATTCCTAAATATAACTTGCAAATAACAAAAGAGTCAGTTGTTACTGGAAGTTTGACAAGAAAACGTGACTAACTGATATTGTCATTTCGAGTAGAAGTGATAGGAACTTTTATCAGAAAATTAAGAAAACTCAAGAAGATATTGAAGATTACTCCAAAAAAACATTTATTTTTAAGAAATTTTCTAAATTAAAAATATGAGGATAGTATTAGACATTCAAGGATTTAAGGACGAAAAAAATAAATTTATACCTAAAGAATTGGAGATAAAATAAGTCACTATATTTTTTAAACAACCTTTTCCTTTAAACTTTCGCCTGAACAACATAAGCAAGCTATTTGGTTAATGAAAAATTATCATTGTATATACTGGAATTCTGGACATGCCCCACTGCATCAATTTTCAAATATAATCAAAGAATTGACGGCGGATACTGAATTTGTTTACGTTAAGGGAAAGGAAAAAGCTGAATGTATAAGAAAATATTCCAAGCCAATTATTGAGTTAGATGAACAATCAGTTTTAATGGCATCCAAACCAAAATGTTTTTATCACTCTAAATCATTATGAATGAATAAAAATAAAATTAGCTTTATGTACTTTGTTTTATTTAAACCTATTATAACATAACTTTAAAATTATGTTGTATTTCTAAACTGTCAATATCAGCAAAAAATTGTTTTCTGTTTTTGTTTTCTAAAATGTTTTTACACACTGGCACTATTGTTTTACAAAATTCAGCATGTTCTAAATATTTGTGACTTTTCATTAAATCTTGAGCATTCACGTTATCATCATCATCACCAGCAAAAGCTATATATCTTGAGCAAGCTTCTAACATAACAAACTCTTCAAGCACTTCGGTCACTAGTTTTTCCATCACAATTACACAATTTCCTAGACTAAACCTTCTTGAGATATTGACAAGTAAAAATCTCTTTCAGCTTCTGCCGCTGATATTTCTTTCAAGACTGTTGAATTTTGAACAAATTTTTTTAAACTTATTACCTCACTATAAAAGCCTAACTTTTCAACAGTTCACGCACAAATTCTAACAAATCAAAATTTTTTAAGTAGTCAAAACAACGACACTGCCTTTGAATAATCTTCTGAAAGTTCGGAATAAAATGAAGAAAAAGATGGTCGCCTTCTCATCTAATGCTCATTAACTTTATTTAGTAATTTGCTAAATTCACTATGCAATTCTTGAATTGTTGATGTCAATTCGTTATTTTCAGTACTAAATGCCATGTTAACACTGAGCTTAAGTGGTGATTCTTTATATTTAATGGTTCCGCTAGGCTACTATTTTAACAGAGGGGATAACCTTCTGCGGCGAGGCTAAGCTAACGAAGTAGTTTCAATAATTTCCAATATTAGGGAATAGGAGGATGAGTAGATGCACAATGAGGAGGAGGGGTAGATGCATAATGAGGAGGGGAGGAGGAAAAATAGATATAATTTTAAAATGTGAGGGAGGAAGAGGAGTAGATGCATAATGAGGAGGAGCAGGCGCTTCTCTCCTTAAATAACTACTTACCTAAATAACCCTATATGCGTGGAAATAGTTAAAAGCTCCTTGCTTGACTCATCAACTTCAATCTGTTGATAAGCTTGAGAAAGATCTAGCCTACTTTACTATCCTTCTCCTTGAAGTTTAGAAAAATCTGCTCTATTCTAGATAGAAGCTTGCAATGCAAGGATTTACGGATAACCTTTAAATCACCACAGATCCTTATTTGTCCATTTTTCTTGAACATGGGAACGATGGGGGTAGCCCAGCGACTGTTCTCCACTGGAGAGATGATATCTAAGGAACTTCAACTTTTTCTTTTATAGCAAAAGGGATAGGCCGGGCTCTAATAAACTTAGAGTTAACATTCTTTTTTAAATAAATTTTTTAAACAGCCTTATTAAAAAGTCCTAAACCCGGGGAAAAAACTTCAGAAAACTATGAAAATATCACAGTAATTCATCATTTTTAAACCAATGTCATAAAGTGATAAAAAATCTCTGCCCAATATTGTCCACCATTTTTAATTATAAAAAATGTTAAAATATTTTCTTTGTTTTGATATTCAATATTTAAAATCAAAAAACCCTCTGGCTCAAACTCATTTCCATTGTAAATAATAAAATGTTTGTGTGAAACTCGTAAAGGATATTTTTTGAAACATTTTAAATACAATTCATACGAAAAACAGGACATACTACTACCAGTGTCTATTTGAAAACTTAAAGGCTTTTTCTCTACTAAAATTTTTAAATTAAATTTATCTGCATTTATAACACTCTGCTTAGTCTGATTATTTATATTTAGTAAACAATCCAAACTATTGGAATTGTCCTTGAACTTGTTTAATTTTATGTTACTATTTTGGTCAAATATATTTATATCAGATATGCAAAATAAAGAAATATCGTCATTCACACTGTTTACATTTTCATCCTGAATGTAATTGTTTCTTTTTTGCTGACCAGAAAATTTAATTTTACAAACAGGGGCTAGGCGACCAGGCTTTTTACAATGTAAACAGATTCGTCGCAGGCCCTCTTGACTTGCTGCAGTCCCCTTTGTTGTTGTTGTTGTTGACTTCTGCCTCGGCTGTCATGCACTTGTCCGCCATACTTGACATATCCCTCTCCATTGCTTGCGCGGTCACGCCTTCTAAGGTGATTGACAGGTTCCGTTTTGACAGTGACTTCGTGCATCTCCTGCGCCACCATTTTGGAAGCTGCAATTTCCACCATTTTTTCGAAGGTAGCTTCAGTTTTTTCCTCCATTAGCCGGTGGAAAATTGGCCCCTTTAAAATCCAAAGAAAAATTTGTCTCTTAGGCAAACTGTTAGCTTCGTACCAAATGCGCATCCAACAGCTAAGCTTCTCACTCTTGCAGCCCATTTGCTCGGCGTTTCGTCCGGTTCTCGCCGTGCCGAATAAAATAGGAATCGATTTGCAAACGGCGATTGCTGCGTCTTGAAATAATCATCGAATATGGCAACCAACTGAGCGTACGTTTTCTCTTCTGGCTTCTCGGGACTCACTAGGTCAAAAATTAATTTGTAGGCGTCTTGATCCAGCATGTTTAGCAAAATAGCTCGCATTTTGTTAGGATGTGTAGCAATTTTTATGTCATTTGCGGCGAAATAATTTTCCAGCCTGGATTTAAAAATCGTCCAATCCGAATTTCGCAACTGAAATTCACGCAAATGTCCCACTAACGCCGAATCAGTCATTATGATATAGCCGGTTCTCGAATAGAAACGTGCACTATTTCGAACTTCGACTTCTTATACACGTGCGTGGGCCGGATAGAAACTTGCACTATCACAATGGCGAAAATTACTTCAATATTTATGTCTCGCGCTGAGGGTCGCGTGAAAAATATCCTCGTCGCCACTTTGTAGTGTTCGTCACTATATCTTTATTATATATTTTAATAGCCGATTTAATAAAACGCTTGTTAACTTTTAAGATTAGATTTATTTTTGTGTGAGCGGGTTGAGTACAGCGAAGCGGAATAGAAAGTGAAGTGACAATCGATAACCCGATTGACTATGATACTATCTGTCATGCGTACAGCGCTACAAAGAGTACGTTCAGAGTTTATAACCTATTTATGGTACATTCATTAAATATAAATATAATACATTACAAAAAGGGATTTTTATTTCTGCCCTAAACCCGCTATACATCTATTCTTAAGTTTATTAGGACGTTAAATTTCACATTAATAATATTTCTTTTATTCTTTAAATATAGACATTATGAAGTCGGCGCCGAACTTAAACTCACTAACCTAATACAGATTTTAATGTTATTCAGAGTGGGTCACGTCATTATTTTGTAGTCGAACTGCCGAGTAAATTTGGTCGCTGCTGGAGTTGAAGCTGTTTTATAGTTTGCATTTAGTTTACCTAGGGGTATCTTCTATAACGCGGCCGTCAATAAAATCTTCATGCACCAACCTAGCCAACATCTGCAAAGTCCTCAAAATATTTCTACGCATGTCTCGAATTGCGAATTCGTTATTTGTCTGTTTGGGCTCAGCGATTAGATAGAAATAGCAGTTTGCACTTGCGAAGTTCCACAAAGAGGCCCTGAGAGCAAGTTATTTGGGCATTAGTTTTAAAAGATATAAGGTTAGCTATATATTTGGTTTGTATGTAATGTAATATAAAATACATGAACTATATTTTGTTATGGCTGGGTGAGGCTGCTTTGGGAGTTGCCTTCAAAATGTCTATATTAGAAATAAATAAATTATTGTTTTTGCTTTTCAGCGATTTTTTTTGAGGTTTGTTCTATTTTTTATATTTTATTTATAGAAAAATGTAGTCATGTATTAAAAATCGCAATCAAAGAACACTACAAAGATTTTTTTTTATATAGACAACTTTTTATATCTATTTAAGCTACTTAAAAAATAAACATTCATATATTTATTTCGAAAGTGTTCCATTTGTCTTTAAAGTGGGAGCATTCTCCCACATTTAATCTGCATTGAAATGTGTAGATAATATATTGTCAAAAGTCGACTTAATTTTATAAAGTAGAGCGAAAGCTCGACCGCAGAAGATTAGGCAACAAACAAAACAGGTTCAAACTCTGATCCTTTCGTTTTGATGTGAAGCAGGCGGCCGTCGTACGATCCGGAATAATCCTAGAGACTTAACAACTGGAAAAGGATGTTTCTGTGGCGATTTACTTTTGCCGCAGAATGTTTTTAAAGAATCTACGCAGGACAGTGCTTAGTTGAATTTGGATTATTGCCACGAAATTAAAAATGCAATGCTGTCAAGCATTCAAGTGACCACAATCATTTTTTGAATTCGTGTTGTATAAAAATTTGTTTATATAAATGACAGTTTTATGTTAGTCCTATGTGTTACCTGGGACACAAAAATATGTTTAATTACTTAATCATCCATACAATAATTCTGGTTTAGGGAGTAATTATCTATTTATCTTTATTTTGAAAAATACAAATTATGCTTTTAACTGCTTAAATAAGTCAGTGATTTAACAAAATACATCGACATAAAAAGCAAATAATTAAAAACTTGCTATTTTAGCAATTTTATAAAAATGGTCTTTTTTTAAGATAAGTTTGGCTAAGTAAGGATATACTGTAGTTTTTTAAAGATAGATTGTTTGCCTGGCATGTGTTCATCAGTTCATATTATTGGTGTCGTATTAGAGTGGGAACTGGTATCCAAAATAATATCTGATTTTATTCCAAAAAAGTTCACATTAGCTGTGTTTTTGCACGTTTTTGGATTCTCGATCTGATAGTTTAGTAACCGGAACTAGCAAGAAGATGAGAAAATACCTTATTAATTACAGCTGTTTGTTAAAATTGTACCACCTGATTTGAACGTTTTGAAAGCAATATGAAAACTTTGTCGACACCGAACACACTTTATTTGGAAAATGAAATCGAAATGGTGATTAAAATGTACACCAGATAGTGCCCAAAATATACTCAAAGGTTGGTCCAAAATGTGCATTTACTTTCACTAAAGTGTGTCCACCGTGTGACTTTGGTTTCCGGTATGTTTCTAAATTGAGCTTTAATATGACCAAATTGTTACTGATTTGTGTCCAAAATAATTTTCCTATGGTTCCTTTACGTTTGTGAAACTGAACTTAAATTTGCTCAATGTTAGCCCGCCTTTTCCCGGGATGCGTCTTTATGGTTGTAAGATCGACACACTTTTATCCATTTTGTCGCCAAAATTATATTTGCGTGTCCATTTTATTTAAAATTAAACGCATTACAGACACAAAAATATTTATACTTAAAACAATTTAGTTGCACAATGAACATTATATATTAATTATTATTTTTGTTTCGGAAACGCCTCCAAATGAGAAATATGTATATTTAATAGGTAGGTCTATGGGTGATATGTGAGCCTAACTTATCGGTGCACTCAAAATTTCTCATAATAGTTGATAAAATACTTCTAAAAACCACACGAGCCTTAAAAACAATAAATATTTTTAAATATTTAAAACTATTGCTACTTTACAGTAAATTTTATTTTTGAAATATTTAAAGAAAAACGGGTACTAATATATTTTTTTCTGATTTCCAACAGCACATCACATGCACATGTTTTTGGTTAAAATGAACCAGAAATTTAAATTAAAGATACTTTAATTTGTTTCTACCATTGCTATCAAATTAAGCATTGTGAAATGTTCTTAACAAAACATGACGTCTTTATGATTGTGCAGAAATGAAGACATGTTTCCTATAATAGCCCCCTTTTGATTCCAAAAATTTCCTAACTTGACACATAAAAAATGGGGGAAAAGATTTTAGACTCGTGTTTCCCGTATTTGACCAAAATTCTACTTAAATGTGTCGATTTAGCCATCGGTTCCAATTTTAGCGCTATTCGGATACATTTTTACTACATGCATTTTCTAACCTCGAAATTCTCAAATTTCAGCACCGTTTTTTTTGGGTTTCCTCTACTTACTTTTCGCGTAGTAGTTCTGCTATTTTTATGCATTTATTTCACAGTTATTGTTAATGTAATATATTTAAATTTTATAGACACTTGGCAACATGGGATGGCTTAGCTGTGCGAGTATAACAAGCTGCCAAAAAGGGGGCAGTACATATTTGACTCTAAACACTAGACGTGTATAATAATCACCAGTGTACATAATTATGTAATGTCTCATAAAACCAATAAACCTAGTTAGTAACATAAGTAGTGGTTTTAATAAGTACTAGCAGACATCACATAAGTGGCGACGAGGATTTTAAACAAAATATATAAGTTTACGCCGAACTAACGCGTGTGAATTTAAAGTGTTAAAATGGCGGCACCTCCAATTGGTCATTTAAAGGAGTTCGACTTAGAAGGCTCAGATTGGAGCATATTTAAGAGGCGACTCGAAAATTACTTCTTAGCGAATGAAATAGAAAACCCGGATCAAAAAAGGGCTATTTTACTTAATGCTATGGCTGAAGATGCCTACAAACTTCTACATAACTTATGTCTCCCAAAAGAGCCAGAAGAAGTGAAGTATAACGATCTTTTGAAATTATTTTCTGATCATTTTAAACCAAATTTACCAGTGTTTGCAGCAAGATACAAGTTATTTGTGGCGCGAAAAGTGATTACAGAGTCGGCAAAAGAGTGGTGTGCGCGATTACGTGATCTAGCAGCATCCTGTCAATTTGAAGCGGATCAACTTCAGTGGATTCTCCGTGACATGTTTATTATTGGATATGATTCTGGTCCAGTTCAAGATCGTCTTTTAGAAGAGACCGTGAAGACTAAACTAGACCGTGCTGTGGAGATTGCAGTGGCAAAATCGGTAAACAATATTACGGATCCGGTAAGTCGAAATTTACATATTAAGATGGAACCAGAGCTTCATTTTGCGGGAACATCCGTAAAGCGAGAGAACACATATAAGGATTTTAAGAGCGCGAATAGTGGCAACACCGCTGGAGGACGTACCACTACCCCACCTAATTTGCAAAATAGGCGGTGCAGTGTATGCGGGCGCAGGAACCATGTTAAAGAAAAATGTTCTTTCCGAGAATGTATTTGCCACATTTGCCAAATAAAGGGACATTTAGCAACAATGTGTCCTCGTAAAAACGCAAACTCGAACGCAAACCAACATTTTTTGCAATCATCAGAAGTTTCTTTATTTACAATTGAAGCAAAAGTAAATCCTATTGAATTAAATGTATTTATAGAAAATAAACCATACCAATTTAGTTTAGATACTGGTTCGACCTATTCTGTTATCTCTCAGGCATTTTATAAAAATAATTTTAAACATTTACCTTTAAAGACGACCAACCGTTATTTTAATTTATACGATGGTAGTAAAATTTTTCCAGTCGGATGTTTTAAATGCAAAATAACATTTAATAATATGATACATAATTTAGAAATTTATGTAATTGAAAATGCCAGTGGTCCTCCACTATTAGGGCGAGATTTTTTTAATATGTTTAATTTAGAATTGTCTAGCTGTAATTTTTTAGAATTTCAAGGGGATCTTAAGTTTTTATTAGATCGATATGAAAATGTTTTTAAGCCTGGATTAGGCACATTCAATAGGGGCGTATTTTCTATTAAACTCAAGTCAGAGTCGGTTAAGCCTAAATTTATAAAAGCTAGGCCGCTACCTTTTGCTATGAAAGTTAAGGTAGAGGCAGAATTGGAGAGGTTGCATAGCTTAGGGGTAATCGAGCCTGTCAATTTTAGTGAATGGGGTACACCTATTGTGCCGGTGTTAAAACCTAATGGCAATATCCGAATATGTGGAGATTTTAAACTTACAATTAATCCTTGTATTGAAGTAGATCAATATCCACTTCCCCGTGTGGAAGATTTATTGTGGAAAATTCGAGGAGGGACTCATTTTTCTAAATTAGATTTATCTTCTGCGTATCAACAGATTCTCCTCGATGATATGTCCAAAGAGTTGGTAACAATTACTACTCATAAAGGGTTATACAGATATACTAGAGCGCCGTTTGGAATAGCAAGTTTGCCGGCAAAATTTCAGCAGACAATGGATTGTTTATTGCAGGATATTGAGGGAACAGTGGTGTTTCTTGATGATATTCTTGTAACGGGGGAGACTAGGGAAATTCATATTAAACGTTTAATCACTGTTCTATCAAGGCTGCAAGAAGCAGGACTTAGACTTTCTATTGAAAAATGCGAATTTTTCAAAACAGAAATATCTTATTTAGGTATAAGAATTAATAAAGATGGTGTACATACCACAGAAGACAAAATATTAGCCATTAAAAATGCACCGATACCTCAAAATGTATCTCAGCTTAAATCTTTCCTGGGACTTATAAATTTTTACGGAAAATTTGTACCAAAATTGGCCACTATTGCGTTCCCTTTGTATAATTTGTTAAAGTCGAGTTCTAGATGGAACTGGTCCCCAGAGTGTATTGAGTCTTTTGATAAAATAAAGGAACTATTAGTATCTGCTAATGTACTTGTCCATTTTAATCCAGCATTGCCGATAACATTATCCACGGATTCGTCTAATTATGGAATTGGGGCAGTAATAAGCCACATCATGGATGACGGATCGGAACGCCCTATTGCTTTTGCAAGTCGGGTATTGTCGGATGCTGAGCAAAAATGGAGCCAGATAGAGAAAGAGGGTTTATCCATAATTTTTGGAGTTACCAAATTTTTTCAATATCTGTATGGCCATAAATTTACTCTTTGTACTGATCATAAACCACTCACTTACATTTTTAACCCGGTAAAAGGCATTCCCCAATTTTCGGCTAACCGTCTGCGCCGATGGGCAATAATTTTATCGAATTTTGAATACAATATAAAATTTGTCAAATCATCAGACAATAAAGCAGACATGCTATCTAGGTTACCAGTAGCTTCAGAAAACTTGTCTTGCGAAAACTTAGAAATAAATTTCATCACTTACTTTTCACAAAATATGGACTTTCCCATAAAATTTGAACAAGTACGAGAAGAAACCTTAAAAGATAGTTATCTAACTAAGGTAAAAAAATATGTATTATCGGGTTGGCCTAAAAAGGTTGCTGAAAATTTTTCAAAATATTTTAGAATTCGGAACGAATTGAGTTTAGAAAATGATTGTGTGTTACGCGCTAATAGAATTGTTATTCCTTATCCGCTGCGTACTAATATCCTTAAACAGCTACACGCATCCCACATGGGGGTGGTCAAAATGAAAAGCTTAGCTCGATCATATTTTTGGTGGCCGGGTTTGGACAAACAAATTGAAGAAACGTGTGCATCTTGTGAAACGTGTCTTTTTAATAAAAATTCTCCGAATAAATCGGTTTTAAATCCTTGGCCATATCCAAAGGAAGTATGGTCTCGATTGCATATAGACTTTATGGGTCCATTTTTGAATAAACAATTTTTAATTGTGCTGGATGCTTATTCTAAGTGGGTGGAGGTATTTCCGATGGGTAAAATTACATCGCAAATGACTATTGACATTTTAACAACGTTATTTGCTAGATATGGGTTAGTTAAGGTAATAGTTTCGGATAATGCCACCACATTTTCATCACAAGAATTCCAGATGTTTTTATCGCAAAATGGTATTAAGCATGTAACTTCTCCTCCATATCATCCTTCGTCTAATGGAGCAGCTGAAAATGCTGTAAAAACTGTTAAAAATGCCCTTAAAAATGCTTTAGGTAAAAATAATAAAATTAATATTAACCTTGTTTTGGACAATTTTTTATTTGATTACCGAAATACAAAACATTGTACGACTGGTACTTCACCAGCTGAATTAATGTTTAATCGAAAATTACGCACCCGATTTGATTTGCTGAAGCCTGAAAATTTAAATGCATCTAATGAAAACTTAAAAATCCAAATTGTTAACTCGCAAAACAGGCAAGCCAAATATTACAAAGGTAGTCGATTTTTAGAATTTAATGTAGGAGAAAAAGTTCTTATAAGGGACTACCGCAGCTTTCCAAAAAAGTCTTGGATAAAGGGTGAAATATTCAGAAGAATCGGTAAAGCTACTTATATAGTAACAATTCCGGAACTTCACCAGGTGACTTGGAAAAGACACCTTAACCAATTAAAAAAAGTACTTTATGATTATTGTTTTGAATCATTATCAGATAGCGTCCCCGATTCTTCCGAATCTAAACCTAATTCTTCCGAATCCGAACCTAATATAGGCTTAGATATTGTATGTAGGCATAAAAGTGCGAGTAAAAATAATGATTTTGGTGACGAAAAGGATAAAGAAGAAGAAAGGAAATACTGTGAAAAAGAGATAATTTATCCAAACGGGACAGAAAGCCAGTTGACAGACTCGTTTATTCATAGATAATTTTTTTTTATTATACAGGTTGAGTACCTTAATAATAGCTCATTAGAAGCATTTTTTTTTTAAGGGGGAAGGTATGTAATATATTTAAGTTTTATAGACACTTGGCAACATTGAATGGCTTAGCTGTGCGAGTATAACAAGCTGCCAAAAAGGGGGCAGTACATATTTGACTCTAAACACTAGACGTGTATAATAATCACCAGTGTACATAATTATGTAATGTCTCATAAAACCAATAAACCTAGTTAGTAACATAAGTAGTGGTTTTAATAAGTACTAGTAGACATCACAGTTAAATTCGCAGAGTCAACTTTATCTAATAAACAATATACTCATCCAAGGTAAACTAATAGCAAAGCGGAAACAAAATGTGCCCAACGTCGAACACATGTTGCTCTTTGGGGCCATTTTATGAAATTTAGAGTCAGTTAAGAAATCACGCTTCTATGGTTTAGACCGTACCAAGCTAGAATTACTATTTTCGTATGTAATTGTAACAAACATCTTCAGGGATCTGCCCCGACTCGTGACTCACTGTAATGATTGATTTCCACGCGTGGCCTGCATAACATAATACTGCCATGCGCCATTAGATGTTCCTCGAAGACAACAATTAGACTATACTTTTTAAACGTATTTTCGTTGATTCAATATTGTTATTCAGCATACAGAGTTTAAATGTTGTATACGTTATGTTAAATATATTGTTGTTTACCAAACGATTAATAAAAGTACTAATCAAAAACATAATATAAACTCAAATTAAGAGAGTTATGTTAATGTCTTTTTTAGTTAGTTTAGTTTTTAGTTTAAAGTCGGAAGTCCGAGTTTAGTGTTTAGATTCCAAATTCAATGTCTAAAAAATATGTGTCCCTTTTACTATTCCGTAGGGAACCATAATTTTATGATCTTTTATATGAAAACTACTGCGATCATAAATTACATCCCCGTTACAAATGGTTTTTTTATGGCAATCATTTTATAACTTATATATGATTAAAAAGAAAGAAAGGATTCTGTCTTCTGAACATACTATCCGCATTCAGTTATATAGCAGAGCAAAAAACTGTGAAGGTAGTTATCGTAATGATAAGCACAACCTCAAAATTATTTGTTTGTTTTGCATTCATTATTTCGTAAAACAAAATAAAACTTCGACAACACGGCGTTTAAATTAGTAAGATCTAATCGAGCATGCAAATAGAGGTGGACTTAATTACGGACTATAAGTAAAGTAAATATCCCTTTATCGTGCCGCCAGCAGGCCGTAGCTTGTCCGACAGATAACCCTGATGAATATGGAAAAGGTCTAGTAGGATACGCAGCGTTCATTGTAGAAAAACAGAGAGGGATTAGGAGAAGCAATAATAAGTATAAGATTTAAATAAATCCTGATATAATGTCTTTGATCACAATTCAAGACGTATATTCTAATAAGTACAAAAGTATAAACATTAAATTGTTGTGGAAATTTTTTTTACCTACCAAGTTTTATTACTTAATATTATCAATTTATTTACATTTTTAATATAAATATGTATAAATTATAAAGCCACGGGATGTGAAGTAATATCGGATACTATATACTAGTACAAAATCTATCCAGGTGCAAGATCCTTATTTATTCCTAGTTATAATACTAATAATAGTATCCGATGATAAATATATTGATCGCAATTTGCACTCTAATAATGACAGATTTCTGAAACTGTGTCTGTGATGTCTGATTTCAATATAATAAATAAAAATAAATGTAGCTTTATTAGAGATTTCCGTTGGTGAATCAGGAACCGGGGTCAGATATTCCAATGGAATCGCTCTACTCAGACCTAATTTTTCATATTAGCCTTTAATATCTAGAGCCCCTGCCTTCTAGATGAGAGATTTTGTTAACTATCGAGAAGGAAAGCATATACATTATTTTCCAGACTTCAAATGCAAAACCGTAATATCTAGTACCCATCAGCTAAAAAGAACAACCCTGATACTGTATTTCTAGTGATCGTATGAATCAGTTATTAGAATAGAAAGCTTTCTGTCAGTTTTCTCGGTTGCCTTTTAAGATAGAGATATAGTTAAAGCTCTAACTGGGTGTCAAATATACATGGAAGTCTTGTGCACAATTTGTTAATAAAAATATGTGTTAGTAAAGACGTTACAGATGTATATTATATATATATATATATAAATGTATATATATACATATTTATATATATATATATATATATATATATATATATATATATATATATATATATATATATATATATATATATATATATATATATATATATATATATATATATATATATATATATATATATATAGCTTTAACTATACCTTTATCTTAAAAGGCAACCGAGAAAACTGACAGAAAGCTTTATATTCTAATAACTGATTCATACGATCACTAGAAATACACTATCAAGGTTGTTCCTTCTACTTGTGTACTAATTTGGCTATTGCGAAAGCACTAAATCGAGCTGATGGGTACTAGATATTACGGTTTTGCATTTGAAGTCTGGAAAATAATGTATATGCTCCCCTTCTCGATAGTTAACAAAATCTCTCATTTAGAAGGCAGTGGCTCTAGATATTAAAGGCTAATATGAAAAATTAGGTCTGAGTAGAGCGATTTCCATTGGAATATCTGACCCCAGTTCCCTGATTCACCAACGGAAATCTCTAATAAAGCTACATTTATTTTTATTTATTATATTGAAATCAGACATCACAGACACAGTTTCAGAAATTTGTCATTATTAGAGTGCAAATTGCGATCAATATATTTATCATCGGATACTATTATCAGTATTATAACTAGGAATAAATAAGGATCTTATACCTGGATAGATTTTGTACTAGTATATAGTATCCGATATTAATTCACATCCCGTGGCTTTATAATTTATACATATTTATATTAAAAACTTAAATAAATAGATAATATTAAGTAATAAAACTTGGTAGGGAAAAAAAATTTCCACAACAATTTAATGTTTATACTTTTGGACTTATTAGAATATACGTCTTGAATTGTGATCAAAGACATTATATCAGGATTTATTTAAATCTTATACTTATTATTGCTTCTCCTAATCCATCTCTGTTTTTCTACAATGAACGCTGCGTATCCTACTAGACCTTTTCCATATTCATCAGGGTTATCTGTCGGACAAGCTACGGCCTGCTGGCGGGACGATAAAGGGATATTTACTTTACTTATAGTCTGTAATTAAGTCCACCTCTATTTGCATGCTCGATTAGATCTTACTAATTTAAACGCCGTGTTGTCGAAGTTTTATTTTGTTTTACGAAATAATGAATGCAAAACAAACAAATAATTTTGAGGTTGTGCTTATCATTACGATAACTACCTTCACAGTTTTTTGCTCTGCTATATAACTGAATGCGGATAGTATGTTCAGAAGACAGAATCCTTTCTTTCTTTTTAATCATATATGAGTTTAAAAAACCATTTGTAACGGGGATGTAATTTATGATCGCAGTAGTTTTCATATATATAATCATATGGTCTGTTTAAAAAAAAGGTCATAAAATTATGGTTCCCTACGGAATAGTAAAAGGGACACATATTTTTTAGACACTGAATTTGGAATCTAAACACTAAACTCGGACTTCCGACTTTAAACTAAAAACTAAACTAACTAAAAAAGACATTAACATAATTCTCTTAATTTGAGTTTATATTATGTTTTTGATTAGTACTTTTATTAATCGTTTGGTAAACAACAATATATTTAACATAACGTATACAACATTTAAACTCTGTATGCTGAATAACAATATTGAATCAACGAAAATATGTTTAAAAAGTATAGTCTAATTATTGTCTTCGAGGAACATCTAATGGCGCATTGCAGTATTATGTATCACTTTGTAAATATTTTTTGTCTAAAAATAAAATACGTTAATAGTAAAAACATCGGTTATCATCAGATTTATTCAGAATAAAACTATAATTCAATTATAAACTTGATAAAATGAAAAGTGTACCGGTACTCAAAGAGTGTTATTTAAGCAAAAAATAATAAAAACAGGATCAAAAACATTTTTTAGGTATAGATTGTCCAAATTTACAAAATAGGTACTATAATTTTGGTATATAATATTAATAGCAATAATAATAATAATAATAATAATAAAAACATCCCACACAAGAATATAAAGATCGTTCAACCCACATCTTAAAAACCAAGCTAAATTCAAAAAATGTATGCAAAACGATAAATACATGGGCCATACCGCTACTTACATACTCCTTTGGAATTCATAGATTGGCCCAAAACTGATATAGAAAAAATAAACACAATCACAAGTATAGAGCTCACAAAACAAAGGAGACATCATCCCAACTCAAGTAAAGAAAGATTAACATTAGATAGAAGAAAAGGGGGAAGAGGGTTAATAGACATCCATGCACTTCATACAAATCTGATACATGCACTCAGAAACTGCTTTCATAATAAGGATGCATTACTCCACAAAGCAATCAATCAAGCGAATAAAGGATATATGCCACTTAACCTAGCGCAGACTGAGCAATAGTAAATCTACATGCAAACTGAAGAAGAAAAAATAAAGTATTGGGCTGAGAAAAAGATACACGGAAAACATTTATACACAATGAAGAACGAAAACATCAGCAAACAAGACACGTATAAATGGTTACAAAAAGGGGCTTCCTTATCGCCATTTAAGACCAAGTGATAGCAACGCGAAACTATCAGAAACATATTATGAAGAACACCACCATAAACAGCAAGAGATCATAGATCATATTAAAGGAGGCTGCAAGATGTTAGCGGAAACAATCTATAGTGAAAGGCACAATATCGCTACAAAAATTGTGCAGCTATAGCCTTAAAATATAGACTCACAGTGGATGGTACACCTTACTACAACTACACGCCAGAATCTGTACTGAATAAACGAACAGTATACACTACTGTATACTCGTGATACACATATATAAAACTATCATATGCAACAGACCAGATATAACATTGTTAGATAAAAACAAGAAAACAACGATCTTAATAGACATAGCTGTACCAACGGATATAAACTTTACAAGAAAGTACACCGAAAAAATAGAAAAATATACGCCTCTTGCAATGGAAGTGGAAAGAATATGGAAACAGAAACATGTATGTATAATCCCACTTATCGTGTCCGCAACGGGTATAACACACGCTAAATTCACACAACATCTTAAATATCTCCAGCAAGATCCACTTATTCATGAGCAAATTCAAGAAGGAGTCATACTTATAACATGCAACATAGTACGCACATTTCTAAAATAATACACTAGGTAGACTTGCTACCAACCCGTCTATCTAGAGAGAAAAACGGTTAAACCGAGAAAAAAAATAATAATCGTCTTTTATTATTAATTTATTACCAAATTATCTTTGTTTATGTAAACTTTTGTATTACCAGGCGTGCAGCCGCAGATTCCTTTGACGCTTCACATACCCGGAAACATCCACTGGCATTTAATACTACCTTTTTATTGCGGTAGTACTGACACAGTCGTTATTGAATCAATTAATCTACAACAATGTCTGATAACGGTATATAATATACTTGCAGCTCTGGATGATGCTTAGCTCGAATTACCATCCGTGATTATGTGATTATGTGAAATAGGTAAATAAATCCAGAAATATTCGGATTCAAACTATAAGAATATTGTTTTTTTTAGTTTAATTATTGATGTGCTTTTTGAAAAAAATACTATCGAAAAACATTAGTGTACCTCTAAATTTTAATGGAGTTTGATGTTGATCAGTGTCGCCAAAACATAAAATAAAAAATCTAAAAGCAAAAAATGAAATACGATATACTATTTTTGCATCTAGTTAATTTTTGTCCCCAAATCATTTTTAATAGAACAAATTTTTACCGAAATACTGTCAAAAGATCGAAAAAAAAATGTAAAAATTAATTTTTTTAAACAGCTTTTGATATTTGTAATTTTCTTACACTTTTTAAACACGGGAGCTTTTGAGATTTTTCTCCTCTAGATATGTTCTTTAAATGTGTTTTTTACTTTTGCCGACCAGTTCAGCCGTGTGGACGCTAGAAGGCGTAAAATTTACCTCATTTTTCGACATAAAAAAGTAAAAAATATGTTTCTCAACCTTTAATTTTAAATAAAGTTTTGAAGACTGTGAAGAAATTGAGTTGACATTTTGATCGAGATTAGTTTACTTTTACGACAACTATTGTGTATCATAGCGAAAAATGTTTGTGACGGCATCTTATCATTTATATCACCAAATTAAAAAAAAAACGATTTTTCATCGTTTGAAATTTCGAAGACTAATCCTAAAATGTGCCATATTTCAACTGTTTATTCCCAGTTCTTTTTGAGATATTACGGTTTAAAGGGACAAATATCGGTTATACAGTTTTCTAGGATGACGACAACAAGTACGGAATTATTGGTAGTATATTCCGTTATGCTATGTATATAAACCATTGTTGTTTCAGGATCCCTAGATGCCGAAAAACATGTTTTTTTAATTTTGTCGGCCTGTCTGTCGATTTGTTCGCGGCATAACTAATAATAACTAAAAAACTACTTACCCGATTGACTTCAAATTTTGGTCAAAAATTAAGAATCACATAGGGATGATCTGGTAACATTTTGGTAAAAATCCAATATTTCGAACAAAAACGGCCTAGTCAAAAAAAAATATTACTAAAAAACTACTTATCCAATTTAACTCAAATTTTGCACAATGGATTGATTTAAAATTGTATCATAACTAATTGTGGTATAGAACTGCTAAAACAGTAGAAGAATTCAAGATAGCAAAACTAAATGGCGGTCAAATAAAATGTTTGTAATCGTGAAAATGATCACCCCTATCAGGTTTTACATATCTTCACGTTTTAGCGTCCCTAGATTCCAAAAAATATGTTTTATGAATTCCGTCGGTCCGTCTGTTGGCTGTCTGTTTGTCAGTTCATGATATAGCTTAAAAACTACTTCACTGACTTCAAATTTTAGTTAAAAGTAAGAGTCAGATGGAGATGACCTGGTAATATTTTGGTAAAAATCCAATATGCCGGAACAAGATAGCGGCCTAGTGAAACGTTAAAAAAATTATTACTGAAATAACTAAATATCCAATTTACCTCAAATGTTGTGCAAAATTCAAATGTAATATAGGAATGAACTTGGAAAATTTTGGTATCAATCCAAGATAGCGGCATAATAAATTATTTAAAAAATCAATCTCAAACAACTATTTATTAGATTAATTTCAAATTTTTTGCAAGCATTAAGTGTGATATAGAAATAAACTGTTAAATTTGGTACGAAATTTGATGGCAAAATAAAATTGATAAATCTTTAAAAAATAAACTTAAAAAAACATCTTATTCTAACCGCTGAAAAAGCGACAATAACAAATTAGCCATGTATTTACATGCAGATACTTACATGCAGCGCTGAAGATAAATCGCAATAGGCCTGAAAGAAAAGGTCGCAGCGACGATCATTGCTTGACAACAGACTTGAATTTGTGTGCACACTCTTGTAGTTACTACAAGTCTTGTAGTAACTATTATGGTGCGTTCGGACAGCTACAACGTTCTCGAATGGCCAAGTTTAAATTCATGCAAGTTTCAAATTTGTTTGAGCTTATCAGTGTTTCCGTTAATTCAAATATAGGGTCTATTTATACATGTTATTGCCGACACAGTTCAGGGAAGTATTTATAAGTATATCTGTAAATACCGAAAGTAAAAAAAATACACTGTGCCTAGGAAACAAATTCGGCGCGTCTAAAAGAGGCGTGTTCGCGCGCGAGTCTCATCCAAACAGCATGTTTCTGCAATATTCACGAATGTTGATAGACATTGCAGTAGTATGGAAGCGTCCTAAATAAGCCTTAAACAACTGGACAAAAAGAAATTCCATATTTTTTTATCGGCGACGACGCATTTAGCTTGTTTAAGAATGTGAAAAAAACCTTTTAAATTCTATTATCTGAGAAGATCAGAGGTAAGAACTTTTAAGTACCGCCTCTGCCGAGCACACAAAGTAGTAGAAAATGTATTAGGAATCATGTCCAATGTTTTTCAGGTTTTGCAAAAACCGCTGCTTCTTGGATCTGAACAAACGCAACTGGTTGTAACGACAATATCTTCCCTACACACTTTTCTGCGAAGAGACTATTATACTCCACCTATCCCTTCATTCTATCAAGAAATAAGAGAAAGAAAGCTGATCGAAGTGAATTGGAAGACTATTGCTTCTTTTTTAAAATGTTCCGCTTAGGTCATGTAAAACGAATAAATCGGAATTTTTCACAATAGCAGGACGTATTAATGGGAATTTAAATGGCTAAATTTTAAAAACGTCTAAACTACTTATTCTTTTTATTGTAGAATAAAATAAAAACATACAGCCTTGGCCAGGGTTCATCTTTGTCCCATATAAAAAGACTTTTATACGCAAACCAACTGCTTTCATATACTTCATAATACTCTTAAAATAGTTAAGTTTCTTATTGTTTATGTTAATTTGATTCCAAATTATTCCTATCCCTTGATTTTTAATTGGTTTAGCTTTTTCTCGGCGTGAAAAAGAAAGTAAACAAGCTATTTTCTTTTTACATTTTTCAGTATCTATCCTCATCTCGTCTGCAATTTCTTGCCAAGCATCTTGTTTTTTTTTAGTTTGTTAGAATTGAGAAATGCCTAATTTTTTCTTTGGTCCACTTCATTGTGAGGAAAATATATCAAACTAACCAAAATCAAGCTGTGTACTGAATTTCGGAAAACGGGTTGTCGACACATCCAAACCCCACAAAGCCGTTGCACGCATTTTCTTTTATGCTTATGGCCAGAAACCGGCCACTTTTCAGAAATACCCCTAATCTTATCCGTTACTTGTTTATATCGGATGAAGCCCATTTGCATTCCTCCGGTTACGTAAACCTACAAAACTGCCGCTATTGATCCTCTGAAAATCCAAGACAAATTCACTAACAGCCTTTACACGACCAAAATTTACTCTTTGGTGTTAGCCTAGTCACCAGATAGTTTTAGAGCCTTTCACAGGTATAATATAACTGTGTACTTTTTCACTAATAGTACCTCTCTAGGAGCTGTTTGGGAATGTGCGGAATGCTCACACGTAGGCCGTCCGGTTCACAAAAAGATAACAAAAAAGCCAATATTTTCCAAATTATCGCCGACAGAGTGAAATTGTTAATTCAAAAATGTAGGCAGATTATTACCAATAAAAAGAAGCAATTCATTTTGAATTATAAATAGAAAATAATTTTTACCCGAGTTGTTGCAAAATTTGTCCGCGGCCGTGCGAATAGATTTAATAATATTTCTCTTGGCTCGAAAAGATAAGGAGAGAAAACTCAATGATGACTTTAAAATAATTTATCTAGAAAAGTATTACATTTTCGAAAAAAAACATTAATCTTTTGCAAGTAATGCTCTGCCTTGCATCTTTTACAGAAACAAATTCTTTTTGCAATTTCTGCTTTCACCGTTGTTATACGTATACTATTTGGTGTTCTGTCTGTTTTGTTTAAGAGAACTGAAAGTTTAGTTTCGAAGCCATACACATACGATCGGTTTAATCCGATCTAAAGCTTGCGTTAGAAACGTGGCCAATTGAACATACTAACGACAGATATTTGCCTAACCAGCGTAAAAAGTGATATTTTCTGACACGCGATTGACTTATTTTTTAACTTGCTTATGAATAAAAAAGTCAAATTTATTCTCAATATTATAAATTTCCTTTATATTTTGATTTAGTTATGCCGCTAACAGCAGAAGCTAAAAAATGCAAAAATCTGTGACTAGTGATTCCTATATTAAACCTTTCTGTTGGAATTCACTGATATATATATTTTTTTTTTTTTGATAATAACACTGATTTTTATCTTATAATTTGTCCAAACAGCTGACTAAGAGAACGGCGCTAAAAAAGTCAGAAACATGGGTCTATCGCTCGTATTACACCTGGTTTTGTGTACATTTCCACGATTATTTTCCTTTTTTTTTGTCACCATTCTTACGCAAAATGTAGTACTGACAATCAACATGAAAGCGCTTATTTTTATATTGTATATGTTTTTTTATACTTATTTCTTATATAATCAGCACAATATATGAAGTCGTAAGTAAAGCTCCATCTTCGGAAAAAATATATCTGATTTGCATTGACGTTTTTCTCGGCTTTAACGGCGCAACCTTGCATACAAATTTAAACATGGGATAGCGATCCGAAACTAGAACGTATACAGGTCACGTCTCAGAGCATACATACTGATTTTTGCGCGAGATTTGTCGTTTTGCTTACCACAGGTCTATTACTACGGTTTAAATTATGATGTATTAAATACGTAAATTGAGGTTCTCACCAAAAATTTATTTTTTACCCAGTTATGCCTCAATCAAGTCGAAGCACAGTTGAGGTATGTTATTGGGGATGAGAAACTAGCAGAAGAGGCTATTATTTTTCCAGAAACCATTTATTGCACAATTTGGGAAAAAATGTGTAAAATTGTCCAAGATATTCCTAGATTCCTAGGATAATCAGTAGGGGGCACAAAAATTCTAACTATAAAAACAACGATTTCTTTCTAATTTGTTCAATATCGCTGTATCAAAAAGAACAGCAATATAATCCATAAAAAAATATAGACAATTTGGCTTTAAAGGACTTATCGGTCTAGTTCTTCAAATAAAATGGTCGGAGAAAATCCAATTTTCGTTTAAATATTGGTGAGTAAAATTTGGCAAATTCGGATCGTTGAGAATATCCTTTGTTAGTTTCTAATTGGATTTTTAACTAATGTCTATTTGGTTTTTTTCCGCAGGCGTTAAAGGGACTGTCTAAAAATGCTAGAAATTTTATGATTTTACTCGAAATTTTCTAATACTTACAGTGATAATACTGTCGTTCTGAATTCGCCAAATTCACATTTTGTGTGAATCTTGGGGACGTATTCGTTTTAAAGTTCAACATGTAAGGACATGTTTAACTTTAACACATAATTAATAAAATATGGAAACCCCCATCTTTAAAGCAAGTAATCCACGAATACTCATTTCAATATTCCCGACGCTATATGCTGTTCCATTGCAGCCCTCGACATTGCAAACAACGATCTTTTATTTACGTAGTTCGGAGATCCCATTTCGAAAGAGGAAATGAAAATACCTGCACGGTTTGCATCCCAGTTTAGAGGCGAGGTGTTGTTTGCAGTGCTTTATACACTATCGTTCCTTTTTCAGAATAATGCACTGTCCAAATTTACAGTCTGTATGTCCCCTCGCGGATTGAAATTCACTCCTTTTTCTAATCTGTTAATCTTCAAATATGGGAGTTTTTTTTTATTTAAGCATGTCTCGTAAGTACTTTGTACAATTACATGTATTATTTATTTGAGTTGGGAAATGTTTTTTTCGTACAGCTTATTTATGTCACTATTGATTTTTCCAAACTAATCATACTATTATAAGAAACATAACATTTTTACTTTTTTAGCGTTGTTTTGTTATAATTAATAATCACTGGTATAATAACTTTCTTGACAGAATGGCCCTGCCCTTATCTACGACATGTTCATTTAAAAAGAAAACTACTTTGCTCTATGTAATTTCAAGAATATCTGTTTAGCAAATATCCGAAATCTTTCTCTAATCATTTGCCAAATTTTTGTTTCAATTTCTAAATAACTATTAAGATTAATGTTAAAAACGTCAAGTCAAAAATATAAGACTGTAAAACCTGGAGTGATTTTACAAACATCAAGTTATCAAGCTGCTCGCCTTAATTTTAAATCTTGATTTAATTAATGTTTTGCAAATTTAGTGTTTAGAATTTATTATAAAAAAAATCGCTAAATTTGCCTTTAGCCACAACTTTCCTAGTACAAAATTCAAATACTTTCAACACACAGTCTATAAATGTTTAGTAATTACGTTATACAAATCCTATGAACTGTAATTTATTTCAATTTATGTAAGTTTTTTATTTATTTATTATTATTGTTATTATTATTTATTTTTCATAACATTTACGTAGCTTACAAGAAATAAATTATGTCTTTTTTTACTTTCTTCCAAAAAAAGTTTTTTTCAGGAACTGGTATTTTAACGAATATTTAAACATTTTATTAGGCTGCTATTTTGTCTTGCCATATAGGATTTACACTAAAAATTTAGCAGCCCTATTTAATATATGATTTTTGTGCGAAATTTCAAATCAATTGGATAAGTACTTTTTTGGTACTAAAAATGTTTTGTGTTAATAAATTAATATAATGGAAGTGTAAAAAATAATTGTGTTTTTACATTTCACATACAAAATTTACCAGTTTATCATTAGATCACAGATTATACTTGAGATCCATTCGATCAGTATTTTTTTAATAATGATTTTTTACATTTTACGAGGCCGCCATTTTGTTCCGCCATATTTGATTTTTACCAAAATATAACCCATATGACCCTTGCTTTTTGACCAAAATTTGAAGTCAATCGGATAAGTACTTTTTGAGCTATGTCGCATACAGACAGAACGGCAGACTAACGGAAATGAGAGAACATGTTTTTCGGGGTCCACGACCTTAAAAAGCAAAGATTTGCAAAAATCTCGAACAGTAATTTTTTGACGATTACACTACAAAAGCATACGTTCGATACAGGACTTGGACATTATGTTTGTTAGATGAACGGAGGGAGCATATCTCTCCGGACTTCTATGGAACAACCCTGTTTGAAAAAGTACAAAAACTCCAAAATAAAATTATAAAAAATATATTTAATTTTGATTACAGAACTTCAACTGAATTTCTTTCAACTCATTGCATGTTTTATACTTGCATATGTTTACATTACCAAGAAATAAAATGTCCTGTTTTCTTGTGCTATTAATGTATTTCATCATCTACGTAACTAAATATTACATTTTTGTTTTTAAAAACACATTAACTGTGTTCTATTTTGAATAAAGTATATAATTTTTGATATATTTACAAGTTTTTATCCCTCTCAAGGATGCGTCATCACACAAAGCATACTTCTTTGAATTTAAGGAGATTTATGAGAGGGGATGTTTGTCATAAACGCCGTATAAAATAGTGATGCCATTTTACAAAAAAGATACCAAAATATCTCGAACAAATCATGCGCAACAGCAGAAATGACATTTACATAGTTAATAAAATATAAACATATGGAAACCGTTTTTTTTTGTTATTCTAAATATCGATAGAAATGTTTAGTGAATTTGTTTAATAAACGAACATGCTATCTAGAGATTATGAATTCAATTTTATAAAGAAATTCCGGAAACGAAAGCCCAAAATAGAAAATAAGAAATTTATAAATCACTCATTTTAGTTTTTTTGATATACCTATTATATTGGGTCCAAAAAAGAATTTAAGGACAGGGACTACACACCTAAATTCTAAAAGAAACTAATTTAAAAATCCTGCTTCATTTTCTAGGTATATTCCAATTTGTGTTGTTTTACTTATGGGCCGAAAATTGTAAGTAAGTTTAGGAATGTGTAATACATTTTCCTGAAAATACCTTTTATAGTTATTTATTTTAAACATATTTATCGAATACTCACAACTCGCTAGGAAGGAAGTAAGTTTCGTATACCCGAATTTTGAAAAACTATTCTCGTGACTGGCATTATAGATTATACAGAAAATATATTTTTGGATTCGAGAAATTTTGTAGACTATCTTTTTTATATATCTTCACAACTGTCGGCAGCGTATTAAAAATCGGTTAAAGATGTAAATACCAATTATTCTTTTATCTACGTGTAAATACAAACAAAGATTTGTCATTGTCAGTTTGTCACATGGTTGTCGAATTGTTGAAATTGATTTAATAATAATTACCTATTTTATATATTAACGAATATTATTTGTTTTTCAGTATTGAAGATATGAACTACCATGAATAGTATTTCTTTTCAAAACTAATTTGCTTTAATTTGTAATGATTTGCGCATGGGCAGATTGGCAAATTCCGGTAACATATTTTACAGATGTTCATTTTTCGGCCATTACTATTCTTGTCCCCACTCATAATTATATAATTCTTAGTCAGTCTTGATCTGCAAAACCGTCATAACAAAGAGCTTAATCTTATCAGAAAGACAAATGCCCGTTTAAGCAGTCCTACACCGTTTGGACTCTCGTAACTCCTTTGCAACTTGCCTCAGGAGAAATCCCAACTAGAAAGCAAATATGTAACTACAGGTTGAAAAACTGTACAGAAGTGTATATAAAAAAATCAAACCAATTAATTACACTATATAATTCAAAATAGACACTAACAACAATGAAAGTCTAATGTTTAAATACAAGAAAATATGTTAAAATTAAAAAAACTATTGCAAAACAACAAACCCTAATGAGATAGCAGTCTCTTGATCGCTATAATTGAAGAATTAAAAAAGTCTAAATCATGTCTTTTATTATATTTATCACACATCAAAAACATAGGTGAAAATTTCGTTATTTTTTTATAATTTTGTTATAGATTTTAATATCATCAGCGTATAATAAAAATTCAACATTAAGATCAACACCAATATCGTTTATAAAGAGTATAAAAAGTAGTGGACCCAGGACCGATACCTGGGGATCAACAGAAGTGATATTATATTGACTAGAACTATGGCTGATCATACTTACATACTGTCGACTGTTTGACAGCTTAGACTATAAAAGATTTTATAATGGTTCAGAGAAACCTATTTTCATTAGTTTATGAAGTAAAATCTTATGGTCAATTCTATCGAAGGTTTTTGAAAAATCCAAATATATGACATCCGTTTGGAGCCCTTCATCAAGAGATTCTCCTAGATATTGAGTCACACTAAGCAAATTAGTTATTGTAGATGTTCCCTTGAAAAATCTATGTTGTTGAGTAATAAAATATCTCCGAATTTGTGGGAAAATATTGTCATGGTTTAAAAATTCTTACAAAAACTACAAATAAAAGATATTGGCCTATAATTTTCGATATAAGTTATATCCCCTTTTTTGTATACTGGGCATACCTTAGAGGCTTTTCATACTTGCGGTATTGTTTGTTGCTTTAGATATAAGTTAAAATGATATGAAGTAATTTATAAGAATCAATTTACAATCTGAACAAGAGAAGCAGAGATCAAGTCAGACCAGTTTTCGTTTTTAGAAGATATTTTTTTCTCCTAATAAAAATATGAAATATTAATATCTAGATTACTAATAGTATTATCACTTAATGAACTATCTGAGAACGAGACAGAGAATGATTATTCGAAATAAAAAGCGAAATAATTCAGAATATCTGAAAGGTTATCTATTTCCTTATTGTCATAATACCTATTGCTGGGAACACCAAAAATTTCTCTTTTATTTTTTATAAACTTCCAGAAATCTTTAGGATTTCTTTTTATTTCTACCTGAGTTTCCCGTATCTGTAAATCGTAGTTGCTTTAAGTCGTTCTTTATGTTTGCCCTAAAAGATATCTCGGAGCTACCATCTTTTTTGTACTTCTTGTAATACTTATATATCTTTTTAATATCTTTTATTATAACAGATAAAAACCACGGGAGGTATTTGCGATTTGGAAATTTTTTATAACATGGCAAACATAAATCTAGAATTTCATACAACTTGCCATAAAACAATGAACATGCCTCATCAACATTATCTGGCTGTTAAAGGAAAGACCAATCAGTTTTTAAAAAAATATCAAACACGTTAGACAGGAGTAGTGATCCTCTCTAACGAGCTTTTCACAGGTACTGTTAACTGTACACTGATTCTTATTACTTAATATTAAATCCAATAATCTTATTTCATTACTTTGGGTGAGATTCATGTAATATAAAACATTAACTAAATTAACACATTGATCTTCAATGATTTTATGATCTACAAAATCAGAATAGGCGGATAAATTAAAGTCACCAATAATACAGATAGTTTTACGAAATATGTCATTTAAACCAACAAAAAGGTGTAAAATTTTCTAAATACTTTGCAGTAACAGGAGGATGAATGTATACGACAAAAAATGATACAGAGAAATAGTAAAAACTTGCCCTAATACCTCTTGAAAACTTTGCCAAGGTTTGTCCGTCCTCTGTGGATTGCAATAATATCATACGTGAACCATCTATAAAACAAACAAGTACATCCCTTAGTAATTTCACCCTGTTGCTCTCCCAATCCTCTTTTTTTCGGAATTGAGAGAGTATAACCCTTATGCCACCTCAGTCTGCCTGAAGGTTGTGCTACTCTATAGGTAGAGATTGGGAACTCTCTACGATGTGTGAGATCCTTGCATGACCCACAACTTCCCCTCTGGCATGCCATGCTCCTACGTCTCTCATTCGCAGGTGCCTTCCAACTCAACCTTGGGTGTACTATGACCCCAAATATTTACCTCTTTTACTAAGGTAGTTTGTTGACCATACCGTTTTGGTGGACGAAACTCTTCCTTACGACATTAATGTCTTCGATAAAGTGTCAACATTTGTAACTTGTATACCTTTTGCAGGACTTCGGCAGAGAGTATCCACGTTTATCATCTTGTGATCGAGGCGATACTCTATCTCAAATTAAATTCTTGTATCGTAAACCATCAAAAAGCTTCTTTTCGCACTATGTGACATAACTAATTATAATCCGTACTACATTTGTTTCTTAAGAACTTGCGCCACAGCCTTGCTAACTGCCCTCCAATCTGGAGCTGTATTATTTCCTTGTTAGCATTGATATCGAACATTCTATGGAAGCAAAAACCTTTTTGAATTTCCTAAAAGAGCAGGTTAATCTTTAAAATTTATGGATCTCATAGATATCTTCTGGTTTTGTAAAGTCCAAAACAGTCTTAATTTTATCTTTGCTAGTTCGAATGTCTAAGTTTGATATCTCGTGACTTAGTTATTCAATATGTTTCTGAAGGAAATAACACAGCTTCAAAGTTAATCCTGCTGATCTAAATAGTTTCAACATACATTTTAACCATTCCATGCCTTCCTTCGTAGTTATCGATAAAATAGGCCCATCGTCGCAATATGCCAAAGCAATTTCATAATGGTAGTTCATGGTTTGCGGGAAGATAGCAAGTGAGTTTCCGAGTTGAAATGGCATTCTTAGAAACTTGTAATGACCATATGGCATAACACGTTTTCTCTATAGATTAGTCATCTATTGGAATTTGCTAATAGCCTAAGCAATATTTACTTTGGTAAATAATTTGATGTCTTTTAGGGAATCTTATAATCTATACACATGCATGGTTCCTCGGTTTCCTTCTTCGCTAATCGAATATTCCTAACTAGTTCACATTCAGCGAAGGCGTTACTCTATGACCGTGAACAATCGTGAAATTCATTAAGTGGCTGCAAGGGGAATGTTAAATCAAATTTGTTTAGAGCAGTGTTTAATTGGCTTTTAGTATTGTAAAATGTTAAGTGTTTGAAATTCGGTGTGGTTTTGGGTTCATATCATATGTAAAAATTATACCCCCTTGCAACAACTTTTTATTCTTTGCGACACACGTCCTGGTTAGATAAATTTAAGTTTTATTTAAAGTTGTTACACTATGTAATATAACATGACATTTTTCTGATAAGTTCCTTTATACTAACTGTATGTAGATATCTCCTGACAGTCCGTGATTGAAAATCGCAATATAATTTACGTGATGCGATCTAATGATAGTTCCCTCAGCTGCATATAAATTAACCTTTTTTTGATGGTAAACTATTCATAGATAACGAAGAAAAATTCTATTAAATAATCGCACCTGGTCTCTGGTACGGAAATAATGTGTTTGTTATTAACAAACGATCGCCCTGCAAATAGCCTAATATTTTGTATATTATCTGCAACAGCCAGCGCCTCGACCTAAATCAACATCTTGCGAATGCACGTTAAGCCATTTTCTTAAACTTGATTGGCTCCCGAGCGTACATTTGTAACTTCGTAACCCAATAAATTACATTTTATTTCAATGGTACTTGGAGTTTCCCAAACATTGTTGAGAGACGTTGACTGGATATATCCTTTAGATTCAAAGTTGCAACACTCGTCGATTACAGGATGATCGTTTACCTGACTCAAAACTTGATTTTACTAGGACTATATATATTGTTGACGAAATGCTTAAAATTGCTTTAGGGAACTGGTCACGTAATGTCAACAAATAATACTCTTCGCCTCTTCGTAAAAGTCCCCTGATGTGTCGTTACGACCAGCTCTAGCTATATTTTGCAATATAACGTTTATAACGCCATCCACCAAACAAGAAACAGCATATGTATCAGATATACTAGGTTGTCAACGTTTCGTTGCACTGTTTTGTTCAACTAAACATTTTTCAAGAAACAGTTGCGTAATCCACAAACTTTTGGCAACTAGCCCTTTTCACTCGCTCCAAGAACTTGGACAAATGTGACATAAATGTTTAGCCAAACCCAAGAATCAATTTTGCATGTGGTATACTATGGTGTCGTCATCTCATGTGTTAATATTTTAGATTTGATGTATTTTATCAAGCCACTTGGCACCTAACAAGTTCTCATTTTCAGGGTCACATCAGCCTCTTAGCGTTATAGGTCAGTTATCTTGCAGAGATCTTTATTTAACTAGTAAAGAAGTCATAGTCAACTAGGATGCATAACATCGTTATTTGGCCGATCTTTCACTATTATACTTTATTTGACTTACCTCTGTCAAAGGATTTATCAAATGAACGCATATAGCTCTTATTTCCACTCTTAGACGATCGGCATCTTCCGTCCGAAGAATATTTTTGAAAAATCGCTAGAATAGTTTCGTTTGCCCATTTTCACGTAATGATCAGCGTAAGAATAAAGTAGTAAACGTAAACAATAAACAACTGTCAGACTATAAACTTAAAAGTGCACCAAACCACCAATATTATTTTCATGACACAAAATCATTACCTGTTTTTAGTGCTAAACAATAAGTAAGGAACTTTTGCAACACTATTATAAATAAACTCCGAAATATAACATACGTAACAGTAAAATAAAAATATCAAGGGAAAATAAGCAGCACTATAAATAGAGAATAAGTTGGAATTCACCCCGCATCTGAATTGTAAACTATATCTTATACCGAAAATCGTAGATTCCTGTAAATACATAATATTGGCATTGTAACGAAACAACGCTATTAAGGAAATGATACAAAATGACGATATTCCTGTTCTCATCCATTGGTTACATGACTTCGTTAACAAGTTTCTATTATTCGCAAGGATGCGCAATCATATGAATCATACTTTTTCGAATTTAAACTCCACTTTAGACCGCCATATTACTAAACTCAGAGAATCTATTATAGTTATAGTTATACAACTGGAACTTATTTGTACATCAATACTAGAAAATTAGAAACAGAGTAGGTAACCCAATTAAGTTACATTAGGATATCTTAGGTGAAGCTTATCAGACATTTAACTAAAAGGAAGAGAAGAATGTGTACAAGAGACCGGTTTGTACATTCCTTCAGCTTATTCATCCTAAATAGAGATACAGTTTTAAAAATAATTAACATTAATTAAGCAACGAGCAGGTTATTGTTTCATTGTAATCTAATGTACCTAATTCATATAAAATTATGTTTTCTCAAATTAACGTGTTTTTCTAATCTCATAGCGCCAAGGACATAGGGTAAGGTTGCCTAAGAGCACGCACAATGTAAGAGTACGCACAGTCATTTTTAGAGAATGTGAGACGTGTATAGACCGTCAGTTAATATTAGTGTATAGTGACATTAAAAGGTAAGTAAATTACAAAATTTGAACTAAATCGGTTAAAAAATAATTGTCCAATGCTTCGTTGTAAGTTTTTGCTTCCTTCCGATGTAACTTTCTTCAAAATTCAAACAGTGATAAAAAGTTTTAAAAAGTTAGGTTATGATTGAAAAGCGCGAAGTTTAAAAGAGGAGTGTCTCCCAGTCCGCCACATACAGTTGAATCGCATATTTAAAACATTATATGGGCTATTAAAGGGAATAACTAAAAAGCGAACAGAAATCCAAGAGTACGCAGTAATGCTTAACACAAGAGTACGCATGCGTACTCTTGGATTTTAATGTTCTTTACATATAAATGGATAATTATCTCTTTTAATATTTCACCTATTAAAATAAATAAAAAAACATATAAATCAGAAAAAAATCTAATTGACTATACACACTGTACAAATACTAAAAATTTTATTTAAATTAGGTATTTTTTTTAGTTACATCTTTTTTTTTCGAAATGGGCCCTTATAAACGAACTAGCAATCGCCAATTAAAATTTACAGAAAGTATTCTAAATGAAATAAAGAAAAAGGTAGCTGCTGGTCAATCAAAAAGGTCGGTTGCAAAAGAATATGGAATCCATGAGGCTACATTAAGAAAACGGCTTAAAGTTGGAAATGTGCCGACTTCATTGGGAAGATATAAGCGAGTATTTACCGAAGAGAATGAACTAGAATTGGTGAAGAGGATCAAAGAATTAGACGAGCTATTTTATGGACTCCAGGCTAAAGAATTGCGCAAATTGGTTTACCAGTTCGCCGAACAATTGAAACTTTCTCACCCTTTTAATAAAACCACTAAATTAGTCGGCAAAAAGTGGCTTACAACTTTTTGCCAAAAGCATAATCTTTCGGTACGACAACCCGAGAAGGTGAGCATAGCTGGAACTATTATACGTTTAGTGGCAAAAATATTTACAACATGGACGAAACTGGGATGTTGACAGTCCCAAATAAAATACCAAAAGTTGTGAGCATTAAGGGTAAAAAAGCGGTGGGAAAAGTTGTTTCGGGCGAAAGGGGAACATTAATAACAGCTGTGTGTTGTGCAAATGCTAGAGGACTATATTTGCCACCTGCATTAATATTCCCTAGAAAAAGAGAAAAACAAGAGTTTCTGTATGGTGCTCCAGAAAACACCATTTTGATGTTATCAGATTCTGGCTTTATTAATGCAGAGCTTTTTATTAAGTGGTTAAATCATTTTAACCAGCATGTAAAACCGTCAATTAAAGACCCAGTACTATTAATACTGGACAACCACAGTTCGCACATCAGTTTAGAAGCGATATCGTTTTGCCGTAAAAATGGAATTCATCTACTTAGCCTGCCGCCTCATTGTAGTCACAGGCTTCAACCATTAGACGTTGGGTTTTTTGGTCCTGGTAAATTAATTACAATATATCAGGTGGCAGGACTATTTGGCAAAGCATATGCTAGAGTGGCATCCCTTCAAAATTCGGAAAAGTCTTTTTCGGCTACGGAAATATGGCCCTATAACCCTAATGTCTTTTCAGAAGTTGATTTTGCGTCCTCCACGGTAACTTCTTCAGAAGTCTTAGAATCGGACATTGAAATTATCATTGAAAATGGAGATTTAGAACAAGAGATATTGAAAGATTTGCCAGCAGAACCAAGGATTTTAGCTACTGCTGAAACACCCGAGGTAGTAGCCCCGCACTTGGATATAGGTAAGTAAGTAAACTTTAAGTAAATGTATTTTTTTAAATGTTTATTTTTTGCTGCCAACAGGTTCAGCACCTATTCAACTTGTTAATTCTCCAAAACCTGGCCCGAGTTGGGCCGTTGATCCTCAGACGCCACCAAAAAGTTCTTTTTCAGAAGCTATGCCTTCGCAGTTGCCATCTGAAGAGGACCAAAACAAAATAGGTATTGTATTTTGATCCTCCTACTTTAAAAGCAAATGAATCTGAAGGTTTGTAATTGTTATAAAAAATCTAAAACTAAGGACAACTTACTAAAACTAACTTTTTTATAGACGTGAGTGTCTTGGATAAATTGTGTCCAATACCGCGGAAACCTCGCTGTGCAAAAAAACGGAAAGCTGCAAGTAAGAAATCAGAAGTTTTAACGAGTACTCCATTTAAGGACTCATTAGAAGAAGAAAACGTGAACAAAAAAAAGAAAACTCAAGTTAAACGGAATTTTAATACAAAACCAAATAAGACTGAAAAACCAAAAAAATGTGATAAAGAGAAAGTGGATAAGGAGAGAGAAATATCAGGTACATGTCCGGCATGTCAAGAATTTTATTTTGATCCACCCGAAACTGACCTAATTCAATGTAAGAAGTGTGACAGATGGTACCACGAAATTTGCACTTCCTATGAAGGGTTTAACAATTTTTTTTGTGACCTGTGCTAGTTCACCTATTGTGTGCGCACTCTTGGTGTTACATGCGTTCTCTTAGATTTCACGTTGCGTACTCATGGATCCAATGCATTTCAAGAGTACGCATTTTAAGAATTTTAGTTTTTATTTTATTTAAGCTATTTACCAAAGCATTTATGTTTTTGTTGTATGTTTTTTAACAGAAGTTTTTTATATCGAATATGATAATAAATATTTTATCACAAAAAAATACCTTGTTTATAAGTTATTCCCCTTTAAAAGTTATATGCGTACTCTTGGGCAACCTTCCCCTACCTAGTGTCAATGCCAACCAGTCCCACAATTGTCTGTCATTAAAATATTCACCTATCCTAATTTACTGCTGCGGGGTTTACATCTTAAACAGCTGTCACTATTATACTTAAAAATGTGGCCTGCCGAAGAATTTTGTACAAATGAATAAAATTAATTTAAATAACTTGTGCAGTTTTAACTTTTTACGTTGTAAAAATAAATATAGCACTTTTGAAGACAAGTTATCTAGCCAACAATTGCTGAATGGACAATAATCCTATTTACGTTACATTTTGTCACTTATATACTTTATTATATATTGTTTCTATAGAATCGATCAGTTAAACGAATTGCTATTGTTAAGATTAGTTTTTGATCTTTAAATTGTAAAATTTGAAACAAAAAGTTTTTAAAAAGTGATTATCGAAAGTTGAAAATTTATTTTGCGCAGTCGCGCAAATTTTTAGGGTTGGATTATCGGCTAATCGATCGACTACCGGCGTAATTAATTAACTGTCAGCGTGGTCGATAACGAACTAACCGAAAAATAATTTACGTTAGTGTTTGCTACGTGATATCGGAGCAAATTTCTAAAAATTGAAAATCCCAGTTCATCGTGAACTGCTACCTTGAAATATAAAGAGATTGGACCCACTTTGCCCAGCTCTCGCAAAGACAGATCAGTTTGGGCGACAAAAATTCCCAACCAAGAAGTTTGTTAAAGAAGATGTTCAAGATCGTCTCTTTTTCTATGTAAGTGCAATCAATATTTATGTCTGACGTAAACGACATTATTGACAAGTTAGTTTACGTCAATTTACAAATAAAACCTTCACCTGACTCGGTTTCTGAGTAACAGAAGTAATTAGTGTAGTAAATTCTGTTTTATTAAATAGTACCGCAGATACGCCTTTAGAAAAGAATAATAGTGAATTATCAAATTTTTCTAATAGTAGTAACTTAGCAATGGCGAAATTAAACCAGAATATCTAAATTGCATACCTCAGTTTGACGGTAATCCAAATTAGTTAAATATATATTTATCGGTATGCCAAAGTATTATTGACGCATCTTATAAAACAAATGAACCCAACAACAAAACAAAATGTTTGGACTTGGGACGAATTAAAAACAACTTTAAGTAGACATTTTGCGGACTAATTTACCAAAATATGTCTTAAGAATATTCATGTTAAGACTGCAAAATAATGAAAAACCACGCCCATTTTACAAATTTACATATCAACCTACACGAGGAAGAACGGGCTTCAAATCACTCAAAGGATATCTTTATAACAAATTGACACTAAAAGCATTTTTATCTGGACCTAAAGAGCCATTAGGTAAAATGATACGTTGCATGCATAGTAAGGACCTTCCCGAGGCATTGCAATTTGTTACTGACAAATATAATATCAACTACTTTCAAAATATATTAAAACCACCTAACCTAAAATAATCTATGCCACAATTAAGACCAACAACCTGAAATTAATGTTTCAATCAAATGATAAATACCAATTCGTAGATATATCAACCAGCCTATAAAAATAATGTATTTAGACCGAACCAAAACAAACCTTTGGTGAAACCTACATCAACGAGTCTATCAATAAGTATGTCTAAATCCACACGGGGTCACCAATACAATAGTAATTATTTTACGAGCAACCAACCACGTAGCTTTGTATCGGAAGAACTATAATATAATACCGATACTATGGGCCAAAATATCCGACAATATTATGCTGATATTGGAAATAATTACGGATATTTTGACGACCAGTAACATGACAATCACACCCAAACATAAGACGAACAATGTGAAGTCTGTACAACGACATGTCGGACAACCTAGAAATATAACACCGCAAATAATATCCTTTAATAATATTAATTCAAGCGAACTGTCATACATGATATTCCCCGAACAAAATTTAAAACATTATTATATTGACTGGGGTTTCACAAAATCATTAACCGACCCATATTTAGCAAAACAATTTTATAGTAAAAATAAAACGTATGACACATTTATTGTCTCAACTTTACTTCAACAATCAGCACTTGAACGTAGTGTTATTTATATTTATTTTAAGTTACCTAAAAGTAAATACCTTAAACTTTATTTATTTAAATTTCACAATAGCTTTGATGGACTCCTAGGCCTTGATAATTCTTGCAACTGTAATAATATAAAAATTAAAATTCCACAGAACGCGAGCATAAATAAATAATATAACTGTTTCTCCACGTGCCGAGAAAGTTGTGAAAATTAAGACCGACATTTTAAATGGCGAAATAATAGTCCGATTTCAAAATATTCCAAATTGTATAACTATTGCAAAAAATGGTTATGTATTGACCACTCTTTTAAATAATACCTGTAACCTAGTGACCCTAGATGTATCGGAACTATTTGACCATAAAGTATTCGAAAATATTAAATTTAATAACTTTGAAGATATTCCAAAAAACAATTTTAATCTATCCAAAATCCGTACAGACCACCTTAATATAGAAAAAAAGGAACACATTTTAAAATTATGTAGTGAGTTTCCTGATGAAAACCAAACATGTATGTCCGAAAACATACAGATATCCTTTTATTGATAAAAAGGAAACAAAAACACAAATAAAAAGATTCGATCAGAATATCATATAACCAAGCAGCTCACCTTGGTCCTCATCCATATAGTTAGTCTCAAAAAAAACTAACGCGTATTGCAAACTAAAATTGCGGATTGTAGTCGACTTCCGGAGGCTTATTTAGGTCACATTGTAAGTGATTTTTAATAAATTAAAACAAAACTATACTAACAGGTCAGAGACTGCCACATACTGGCAACACTGGCCGTGGTATTGGCTTAAGCTTCACGGATATCTCTTAATGGATTGGATCCATAGCACAAAGTTGGGATCCATTTACTCCTAAATTTAAATAAAATAAAGTATTTGACGTTGGATAGATCGTCTGTTTGGAGTGTAATATCTTTTTGGTATATCAATTTAAATATTTTTAAGTTTTTTCTTTACATTAAAAAATGGTTATGAAATAAATGTTTCAAATAGTAAAATAACTGTCAAATAGATAAAATTGCATAAAGGACCCGTTCCATAAGAATTTTTAGAATATTTGTTCATTAACATGTTTCGTTCGTTTAAACCGTGTCATACAAAACTAGTAAGTACTTTAATATACTGGTGACTACATAATCCAGAATAAACTGTTATAGACCTCACTTTTGAGTAAAAAGGGAGAAGAAAGTTATCGTGCAATACTGGACCGGCTTGTTTACACGTTTGGAATAATTTCACGAATTTCACCCAGCATAAAGCTAGAAACTTAACCGGATTGTGTACAAGTGCCATTGGCGAACCAGATTCTCAAACATACATGCTATTTCGACCATTCTGAATTCCAACTTAGACGAGCATTTGCTTCTGCTATTCTGGATATTCTGTTGTAAAAGTATAATAAATTGCTTTTGGCCTGGCGCTAAGATACTTCGCATAGTCCCGTGTTATATTTACTAGAAAGAAAATAATATGAACTTCATAGAGTTCAACCAGACTAAAGATAGGGCAAATTTAAAAACACTGAGAAATAGGCCATGAGCTGTTGGCATTATAAAAAATCACTGTTATACTTTTGAAATATAAAATTATAAAGTCGAATTTTGAAAGCTGATTGACATATTTTAAGGGATATTATTAATTTTAATTAGTTAGTAACCAATATAATTTTTGTGATGTTGCTCATAATAATTATATCACTAATTTTAGTAAAACCCTCCGCACATTTCTTAGGGGAAATGTTGTGAAAATATTTTATGTTGGGTTTTCACGCGTTGAGATGACGCTGCATACTGGATAACACGTAGTTGAGTCGGGTTACAATTTTTCTCAAATTTAACATATAAATAGTGCAGGATAATATTTAAAAGTGCCTAAAAATATAATTACAAGTGGTCCATTCATCGTGGGTGGAAGAAAAACTGAAGTAGCTCTTCCGATAAGTAAGCACTGGAGATAAAAAAACTGAATGACAGAATTGAAAAAAAGGTGAGCTTATGTCATTTAAAAAAGACCTAATGGATAATACTAAGCAGAAATTTAGTTCTCAATACGGCGGAGTCTTGGCCTCGTTTAATAAAAAATTCCAGGATTTTGAGCAGCTGGTAATTAATAGTTTAAATCAGCTAAAGAATGACGTCAACAAACTAAAGTCTGTCATCGTCAAGAAGCCAGCAAGTACTACCAATCAAAACAGCCTGCTTGTTCCCGATCGAAGAAAAACCAAAAACTTACGTTAATCTTTAAAAAAAAAATTGGCTTAAATATAAACAGAAACAACATAAATATTTGTTACCGTATGGGGTCCCGAAATTCCACCACAAGGTCAGCGAGACGGAGGCCAGTTGCCATTTTGTTCTGCGAGCCCTGACTTCGCGATTTAGCGTTTTACAATATAAAACACTTTAAAGGAACTAAACTTCTTAGTAAGGAACTTCTAACTGTGGAGGTGCGAAATTGTTTAAAACCATTAGGGTTTACTTCAAAAATTCTTGTTGGATGAAAAATAGTGTTCGTGATTTCCGGGAATAATAAAGTGCCTATTAGTTTTAGTTCAGAAATAGATCCTCAAAATTGTTTAAAATGCTGAATCAATTATAAATATAACTGAGTAGTTTAAATTTTGCAAAAGTAGCTTTCATGTGCGTATCTACAATATTGTACTGCGTTTCTATCTAACAAATCACAATACATCTGCAGCAATAATTTCTTTATTTTTATATATATTTTTTCTTTTATTTTGGTTTAGTTCTTTTATTAATGTTTGTATATGTGTGAGATTATGTACTTGTTTTAATAACCATAGTTTATCTTTTTGTACAGGTACGTAAAAGAGAAAGAGTTAAAGTATATAATTATAATTTATCATCAGAAACTCTCTAATGATGTATTAAAAAAAATAATATAAATATTTTTTACATGATTGCATACCGGAATTTATAAATGTCCAAACCTAATGTTATTATTTTAAATTAATAATGATCTTCTCAATACTAGTTAATTGCAATTGAACCGTATATCACTAACTCGTCAGCTAAGGTACTTTTATTATAGTAGTTTTTTTGTTATCGTTCATTCCTTAATTTTGGACTTGATGTTGCTATTATAATGTTTATGTGAGTGTATAGGTACATATTTATTATTTTCTTAAGTATGGTAAAATATGTTTTTTGTTGGTATGACGTTGGGTATTGGTAGGGAATGGGGCATATATTATAATTTGTTTTGTTTTACTCAATGAAGGATATTATAAGAAATTACCATTTCAGGCTTAAGACTCATCCATTGCTGCATAATAATAAGTTCTCAGGCGCTCACCTCAATATACGTTCCATCAATACTGGATTTCATGAATTCATAAATTATATCACAGAAAATAATTTTTATATTTTGGGATTAAGCAGGACATGGTTAACTACCGATAGTGATAGTTTGGGACATCAAATGAGAGTTATAATTTTGTTAGAAAGAGCCGACTGTGAAAAGGCGGTGGTGTAGGCTTCTACGAGAAAAAACGTATGAATTATGATGTCACCATTGATAACCCTCGTGATAACCTTGAATTTTTAGGTATAAAAACTAAGATATCAAATAAAAACGTTCTAATTACAGTGATATATCGTCCTCCCTCTTCTGACGTCCATGATTTTCTTGACTCATTAGAGGAATGGTTTTCCAATGTTTGATCATGCGGTTTTTATGGCAGTTATTAACATTAATCTATTAAAGAGATGCAGACTTTCTGAGAGGGTTCAAAACCTACTTAATCCATATGGTTTAAGTCAGGTGGTAAGTGAGCCTACTAGATTTAATATATCAAGTAAGACTAGTACTTTAATAGACGTAATTATCAAAATTTGCCATACACCGGTGTTGGATCACTTAGTATGCCAGATGCAAATACTGACCATAATTTGGTATTTTGCTTGCTTGAGTTTACAAAGACTGAAGAACATTGTTTTAGGATACAATGTAGGAATTATAATGGCGTTAATATGAATTTATTTACCAAGATGCCCTTGCATTAAATTGGGACACTATTTATCAAAACCATATTAATGATAAGATTGACATGTTCAACAAAAATATTTTTTACTAGTATAAATAAACATGCGCCAATAAAAATAAAACTTAAAACCAAACCGTTCAACATCATGATATTTGTCTGATGATGCTCGAAAGGGCGAAATGATGTTTATTGTAAAATGTAAAATTATAATTTACTGAGACCGAGACTTGGAGTTTTTTCTATGTTTGTTATTAAAACTAGGTGTCTTTGAGAAATATGGACAATTTCTTCGATCTTGTGAGTAGTTTCCAAAATTTTAGAAAAACTCACGCACAAACTATTTATGGCTGTGCTGGATTTCAGCAACGCATTCGATATAATAACTCATGCTATGCTTCCTGCCAAGCTAAGGTATTTTGGTTGTTCAGAGCGCTCAATTTCTTTCTTTAAATCTTACTTACATATATGCACACCTCTTTTAATCGTTCGGAATTGCAATAACATGCTGACGATTTCCAAACTTATATCCTTTAAATGTTTCAAATATTGATAATTCTAGCCAAAAAATCAGTTCAGACATTCTATGTATAGTTGAATATGCCAATAAATATAATTTAAAAATGAATCCTACTTGGATGTTTTTTAAGGTGGTAATTCGGATACTTTAAGGTATATGTCTCAGAATATTAATATTGAGATTAATAAGAAAGTAATTCCGGTTATAAATGAGGTCAAAATACTGGGGTTAACTTTTGGGTCTAGACATCGCTTTGAGCCCCATATCAAGAATGAATTACATGCGTCTAAGAAATGTATATACATAGAAAAATTTCCGTAATAGTAAAACAAAATATTATATTTGCAATAGTCTTATTCTTATATTGCTCGACTACGGATATATTGTGTATTTTTTAACTTTGGAGCCTTCTAGGTCTATACAGAAGTTACAAAATAGTTGTATAAGATTTTCATTTAATGTTGGCGAACCACACAACGCCTTATTTAAATCGAAATTCCATTTTAAACATGGAGAGACATAGAAAATTATATATTTACACTTTTATTTACAAAATTGTTCAATCAGGTATGCCATCCTATTTAAAAAAAATATTCACAACTTTTACGCATCCTCACAACACTCGTAACGCATTTTTAGAGTAATTCAGCGCAGAATAAGTAACTTCCATAAATATTTTGCTGTTGTCGGGGTACAAATGTTGAATGATCTGCCAAACAATATTAAAGCTCTTACGCTGAAAAAGTTTTATTCGTGTGTTCAGGAGACGTCCTCTTGGGGCGCATAATGAAATTTAATTGAAAAAATACTAGATACATTGACTGAGATTTCCGGGTTACTTGAACATTATTAAAAAACTCTAATTGGTGTATTTAGACTTTTGTCTCTCCTCTTTCTGCCCCTGACCCACCGCTATGTCATACATTAAAATATGCTTTCATTTTATTAAAATGTTTTTTCCAGCATTCTATGTAGATGTTGTTTTATTATTGTTTGTAGTATTTTATGGGCCTGCTTCACGTAGAGGTATTTAATGCCGCTGCGCTATCAAATTCTTAATCGCGAAGTAGTACTTTTACCAAGTAGCAATTATTCTTAGAATATAAAATATGACTTTTGACCATGACCTATATGGTCGTCAAAATTTGAAATTTGTCTTGATATTTTATGGAAAATTTTTACTGTCTGTATTTAAATACTAAAATAAATTTGTATCATTTAATAGAGATTTAATATAATTGAAAATAAAATAATACAAGGTGTCTCATAATATTCTATACAGACTATGGAATGTCATGTCAGTTTCACCTAGTTCTTCATAATAATTCATCATAATGCGATATAAGTCTAGGAATAGGAATTTAATGTACAAGGGATTGAATAAATAGTTGGATTTGAGTTAAGATTTAAAATTATCAGTTATCAGTATAATACCCTGCATATTTAATATCCATTTTATAATACAGAAAACCTATAAAATTAGAATGAACTTTTACTCAAAACTTTGTTCCTAAAATTAATATGATGGCTAAGCACCATTCTGATGAAAAACCCAAATACGAAGGAGAATCCTTCGTATTTAGGGTAATTTATCTTTTGGAAGGTCTATTTACCATTAATTTATCCGAAAAATATGGAGACACTAAAATTACCCAGTTCAAAATGGTGGTCATTTGTAAATGTGACGAACCAAAAACGATGAAGAGTCAAAATTCATAAACACCTACAAAACTCAAGTATTTTATTACTCAAGCGAGCCTTAATAGAAATGTTCTTATAAGCATAGGGCTAAGTATTTTACTTTTCTAATTACAAGGTGTTTTATAAAGAAAAAAAAAATTAAAATTACACCGAGTAAATAGAAAAGCGCTAAATTGGGCACCCGCTCTCATAAGAACATTTCAATTAAGGATCACGCGAGGAATAATAAACTTACGGTTTTTGTAAGTTTGTAAGGATTTTTATTCTCTATATGTTTTATTTTGATTTTGATGTTAATATCTCTATATTTTCAGGATAAAATTAAGATACAAATGCTTTTCAAAAAAGTACTACCCTACTTTTTTTCGAATTAATTTATTTATCTATTTATGAAAAATAAGCGAAACTAACAATCCACTCTTTTTTTATAGTTTTCTTTATCGTAAATGAAGTATTAATTTTCAGTGCATTATACTGATAATTAATATAATCGATGATATTGAAGTTACTAGGATAAACCTTGTATATTAATATCCTCTCTTATGAAAAAAACAGGTTAATCTGGCGGAACTGGAATGATATATTCTTCTAGAATTTTATGAAAAATCCTGTAATATTTATATTTATATTTCTATTCTTAAAGATGGAGTGACCACAAGCAGCCGGTGAAGATGCTATAATCGCTGAACTATTGCTAGTTTGAAAGTTTAGAAAATGTATATAAAAAATGCCTTCAAAACGAAGACACTCCAGAAGACTACGAAAATGCAACAATGTTTCTCTTATATAAAAAAGATGATAAAAATAACTTAAACAACTAGAGACTGCTAAGCCTGCTCTCTGTGTTATAAAAATTATTCAGTAAAATAACAATAGAAATATAAAGAGTAACTTAGACAGCTATCAACCCCGCGAATAAGCTTGTTTCAGGAAGAGTTTTAGAATACTAGACCAACTACAAGTTATACGTTTGAAATTTTTTTAATAATTGAAAAATCGAACAAGAGTAACATCACTATGGATTGCGTTTGTTAACTATGAGAAGGCATCAAGCAAATGTCGAAAAGATAGCCATAGACAACGCTTATTCAGAACGTGTACAAGAAAACTACATTTCAAGTAGTCCTTAAAGGAAAAAGCTGAAAAAATAAAAATTGGCAGAGAAGTTAAGCAGGGTAATAGAATATCGCCTGAACTATTCACTCAGCATTTGAAGATTTGTTCAAAAAATTAGACTAGGTCCGGAGTTAAAATAAACGGAGAATATCCAAACCACTTACGATTTGCCGATAACCTTCTTCTAATAACGTTTAGCAAAGAAGAACTTTAAAAAATGCTCATAGGACTACAACCTAAGTCTGAAGAAGTCGGACTTAAAATGAACACCAAGACAAAAACGCAGATGTGAATGATGTAGTTCTAGAAAGTGGTGACATAAAAACAATAACCTGAAAAGGCAATTTTAAAGCCGACCTTTCTAGAAGAGTATCGCTAGCATCATCAGCATTTGGCAAACCCCACGATATCTTTACTTCCAAAATTTCCAAGTAATTTATAGGCTCAAGAAACAGAGACTTAGGCTATAAGTAAAGAAGATATTCAGATATATGTTATGGAAAGGTTATACAGGCTGAGATGGAGCTGAGCAGCCCAGGTTACCAGACTGACAGACGGTCGATGGACTCCAAGAATAATTAAAGTCGAGGTCCTTCTCAAACTAGGTGTACTGATGACATCAATGGATTGACGGGAACTGACTGGACGCATAGAGCTCAATATCGAGATGATTGGGCAAGACTAGGGGAGGCAGATGATGATGATTATTAAAAGCGTATTTACTACAAAACATTCATTCCATACTTATTTAAAAGCGATCATTTTACTAGCTATTTAAATATCCCAGCAAAAAATTGATTACATCTAGATTTTCGGATAATACCTTACAAAATTTGTGTATTAAAATTAACTGAAAGTCATTTCCCACAAGAAATTTGTTGGGTCCTTTGAAGTCAAATATTTCGAAAACCAAAAGAGATATCAGAGTGCATCCTGTTTATTATAATATAGATATAGATAGAGTTGTTTAGAATCAGTTTAATATAATACAAGTGTTTACGATTTACGGTTGGTGATATTCTTTAGCAGGTAGCCCGTGCACAAATTAATAAAAATTATAATAATATTTGTCTTTTATCACTTGATTACCCAATCCATATACAAATAAGCGATATTCAGTGACTAGCTTTTCTACATTTAATAATGCAGATGTAAATGAAATAATATAACAAAATTCTAAATGACTAAAATATAACAGTTGGTGCGCTTGAGTCGTTGGTTGGGTACAGTAATTGTAATTGGTTAAATTTACTCTTGTTTTGTCGCAATATTGTTAGTCAGTGTAATGATATTTTTACAAGAGTGATAGACAGAAAGAGAGAGAGGAAAAAAAAAGTAGAACACAGATTTGTTTTATCACATTTCGTATGATAGTATTAAATAAAAAATTAATGATTATTATATTCATTTTTATATTATTATATTTATATACCCAGTAATAACAACACGTTCTTATTGTTGGGTATAGCGACATCTACAAAATAAGCTGTCTTTGTTTCCTTATTTATTATCACATCAGGCGGATTATTCGTCACCCGTCTGTTGGTGATAATCGCCAGGTCGAAGTATAGTTTCAAGGTATTATTTATAACAGGTGATGGGTCTGTACTGAGACAGGTGTTTTGGTCTATTGCTTTTGGGAGGCATAGTTGTAGTACCTAGCATTAGAAATGCTCTGGTTGTCTCCAGATGATACATTATATTGGTAAAATGACGGGTCGCAGCTTCATGGAGGACCACAAATTTCTTATACCAGAATTGTGAATATGGTCAATTCCGGCCGTCTTCCAGTTGCTCGTTCCCTTAATAAAGCTGCTAACTTCCTCCTTGGCGATAGAGTCAAATTTCATTTGTGTTGTTTGAATTTGATCACGTTGAGATTGTATCTATGTAGCATTTCGGTTATGTTCTTTTGGTTTCTCGGAGATGTTCGACCAATACTCCGTCAAATGCTCTTTGCTCGGCAGCATCTTCTCAGTATGGGTTTGATCTATGGTGTTATTGACATCCCGATAGAATTGTCTTTGATTGCTGTTGAAAAGCCAGTTCTGTCGTTTTCTTTAGGAGCATTTGTTGTATCTCGGTAGACGTTTCGCTTTAGCTGATAGTTTTTGCCTTGGTGTACTTTGATAATCACCTGGTTTTTGTTGATGGTGGAGATCGGTGAATTTTGTACCTATCTTCTTAAATGTCTGCTTAATGCCCGTCTTAAGTCTGATGGTGTTGAAAATCTTGAGGATCTTGTGGGTCTCCCGACTAGTTCTAAAGCTAGGAAGCTTAGGTCTTTGAGTTGGATCTAGACCATTAAACTCAGCAACAGCTTTTTGGAGTTCATTGTATACTGATATTTTTCCATTGTCCTGGGTGTTGTTGGCTCTGCCAATGTAAATTCGTCTTCGCCTATGTTTTCTTCATTTTGTGCTCTTCCTCTGTTGTAGACGGAGCTATGGGATCAACCTATTCATTCTCAAGTTCCAGCTGCACCTCTCCTTTAAGTTGTTTCAGGATTGGTTCAGCCAAAAGTTTATTCTGGACAATTACTCGCTATTGGTCAGCAAAGCGTTCCTCGCTTATTACTATTACTATTATTATCATTATTGTTATTATTCCTATTATTACCCGTATTATAACATTATACAATTTGGTTTCAAGGTGCATATTTTCACATGTGCAGTTAAGTTACGCCACGCGTAATATCGGCAGTCAAACTTGACATGCAACTTCGGATCATCACCGGCGCCGCCTGGGTAAAGACTATACAGACCGCTATTACCGCTACCAAGTCAAGAAAAAGTCGCTGGTTGCATGCAGCATCTAGACGCGAATATTACCGCTACCGTCAACACCACAACCACCGAGAATTATGACACAGTTTAGGTTTTTGTCCTGATTTTCGTAAGTGTTCTTTTTGATCAGAATATTATTGTTAAAATAAAGGTTTTTTTTTTTTAAAGAATGTGTAGCATTGATATTTTATATTGCTAATGTTTTTCTTATCGAAACAGTTTTTAAGAAAGTTTAAGAATTTCAGAAATGTTTTAAACTATCCAAAAGAGCCTTTTTTAATTATATAATGATATGCCTCTTCTAAACTCAAAAAGTGATACTTCTACACCAAAAAACGAACCACCTGTCTATAAAAAAAGAAATATAAGTACAGATGCATCTTCTGCAATTAAATATGTCTTACAAATTCTGAGCTAAGATAACGTCCTGCAATTCATGGCCACCCTCACATATTCTCTTAAAAAAAGATGAAAAAAATGTTTCTCAAAAGAAAGACTTAGGAATTCATTTTGTAATGTCAATGGCTTTCTTATAAAAACGGTTTTTAAAGTTCAGTCAATTGAGAAAATTATACAACCCTCTTTAACAGTACGTTTTAATTATAATAATATGCCCCTTTTAAATAAAAAATGAATGCCGGTTCACGTAAAACCGAATAACCTGTATATAAAAAACCTATACTAAAAGTACAAACAACAAAAGAAAATTTTTATATTTTATTTTATATTATATTTATATTCTGTATTTATATAGGCATATGTTAACAATACGTTTTAATTATAATAATATGCCCCATTTAAATAAAAAAATGGATGCCTGTTCACCTAAAACCCAATCACCTGTATATAAAAAACATATACTAAAAGTGCAGATGCATCTGAGAAAATTTTAATATTTTATTGTATACTATATTTATATTCTGTATTTATATAGGTATATGTTACAAATAAGGTAGGTGTCGTTCCTTAATAAACAGCCACCCAACACATTCAGCTAAGTAAACTTCTTCAAAATTAGAAAAAACGTTTTAAGAAAATAATTTACTTTTTGTGACTGTGAAGCTAGATTTTATATACTTCGTTTTATTAAAAAATAGCTCGATTCTTTGCAAAGCACATGTGCTGAAAAACTCATATTTTAATTTTATATTTTCCACTGTAAAGAGTGGAGTTTGTCTGAAAGCAAAATTAAATTATTTTATAAAGATGCTTCATGAAGTATTTGTTTTATCAAAAATTATTCCCACAGGTTGAAAATTAATAATTCTTGAAAAGAGTTTTTTAAAGATTTGGCATTTTGGAAAATCGGGATAACTCAAAAAATTATTAATCAATAAATGAGAAAACCGTTTTCTTCTTTTAAGTCATTATCTCAAAAAATATGTTAAAAGAAAAGTTTTTAGAAACACAGTAAACATCATGCTGTGTAAAAAATCTACCAAAAAAATTCGAAAAAGTTATCAGTTTATTCACAAAGAATTTTTTTTGCAAATGCTGAAAATCAAGTGATCTATTAATTATGATTAGCTGTTTTTGAAAGCAATTTATTTTAATTTGGCAATATGTGAACTTTCTTTCTTAATTCTGTCTAAGGCAACAGGTTGCTTTAAGATCGTCGAATAAAAGGACTATATTATGTAGCCAATTTAATTATATCATTCGAGAAAGGAAGTTTTTACTTAAATTAATATTCGGTCCTACATAGTGCATGATAACAAGCTCAGGTCACAGTTCAGTCTAATGTATTATAACAATGTTTTAAAATATAGAAACAACTTACATCGTTTAAAAAATTAGAGAACAATTCTTATATCTCGCTTGGTATATGTCCTTGACATAATGAACTGTGATTGAAATATGTCAATGTCAACCAGATATTTATGTGGATATTTTTAATTTAATAATATAGTCTGCATAATACAGTCCCAAATTTCTTAGTTCTTTGAGTGATTATAATAAAATGACTTTGACTAGGAAAATAGTAAATACCAATAACGCTCCTAGACCGATTGCACCGTACAAGTAAGTACATTTTTTAGCAACTCATGCTATAGCTCTTAATTTAGTTATAACAGGCAAAATATGACATTATCCCAAATATTATCAGTTTCTTAAAAAGTAATTGTAATCCTATTATGATTGTATTAACACAGTTACATTAAGTATGTTTTAGTTTAATTATAATATAGGCAAAATATGACGATATTATGTTTCTTAAAAAGTAGTAGCAATCCTATTATGATTACATTAATACAGTTAATACAATTATAAGAGGATTACTACTACTTTGTATTAACACATTAGTTCTTTATGAACTCACAATTTAGTGTGTTTTAATAATGGATTAACTACAAAAAAATGGCAATTCAAACACCTTTATTGGTTCCTGTGAAAAATTATACCCACGGAATTTGACAAATCTGAAATATACTTTTGAAATATTACCACTTTTTTAAATTACGATCATAAAAAGTAAGTTTTTGGAAAGTTGCACTTAACTTGTTTTTAGAGTATCGCTAAAAACCTATTTTTCTCAAAATATAACTAATGAAATAACTAAAAGCTTGATTATATAATGCTTTATAAGACAAAAATGTATTATTTCTAGCGTTGACCATATTCTTTGATAACTGCCCATATATATTTATCTCTAATAACCGTTTGACACGTAATTCGGCTGAGTGACAAATAAACGGGGAATTCATGTGTTGGGCATGTTGCCAAGTTTATTTTTAATACCTCTATAAATTATGTAAGAAAAACGGAGTAAAAATTTGGTAACTATTTACCATCGCCGATTTTGATGATTTTGTTTATATAGGTGGATTTTGAGGTGTCAAAATTCATAATTTTCTGTATGAAACTACTACAAACAGTTATAAAAAGACGTAAAAAAACTGTTTTCTGGTTTTTCTCGCCTTATTTATCTAAAATACTCAAAAAACAGCCGGACTTTTTTTGGACTAGTAAATTTTCATTTATGTTGGCACCTTGACATCATGAAAAACCATCGAGATACAACTTTAAAGAGAAACATTAATTATTTATAACTTTTGTTACATACATAGGTGGATCGGCTCCAGCCCCTCCCCCTTCCCGACCTTTCGCTTTCCACCCCCCTGCCTTTTGGTGCCCAATGTAACAAAAAAATTAATTTTAAAATACCCGTCTTCGTAGGCCAGACTGTAATAAGCAATTACTTTTTTTTTGGTTGTGGTTTATTTTTTCGACCCTATTTCTTTTTCGCTATTCAATTATTTTAGTGTAGTTTTACTTTATTTATGACTATGACTTCGGATTCGTAATCAGGACTCCAAAATCCACCTATAAACAAAAAATCATCAAAATCGGTGATGGTGTAAAAAAGTAAAAAATTACTGAAACTTTTTCTGTTGTTTTGAGTTTTTTTTGTTTGTATATCGTTAAATTTATTGGTTATGATTGCTGAGGATTGCTGTAAAAAAAAGCGCGCGGTAATGCGCCAATTACACCTTGTAAAATTCTATTCAAGATGCTTACCATAATAATTTAAGTTTGGCAACATTGTAAAACAGCCTTTCTCAAAACTGTCATTATAAGGAGTTTTCGCATCGAAATTCAGTGAAAACGTCGAACTTCTTTTTTTTACAGAAAGAGTGGTGCATCTATTTATTTTTTTCTTTTAAAATAGTTGAAAAAATATATATTTATTATATATATTATCATATATTATATATATATCATATATCATATATTATATTATCATATATCGTGGGTGTAATGGTTTACATGACCCCACCTTCTTTCGTTTTAATTAATTAAGTAGCATTTCTAGAAACAAAATATCAGTTACGAACCATTTTGGTATATTTTTGAAGAAATCTACAATTTAAAAACATTTTCAATTCTGCTGTGTCGGTAAGATAAGTCTCTCTTTGTGTGCAAACATTATCAGGGATATTGTTTCGATGCTTTTTCGATAATAATCTAAGATATTGTGTGGAATATTACATTGTACCTATGTTTCGCAACATGGTTCCGAAAATGTTTCCTAAATATTTGGGGCATTTCGGTTCGATTTTATGCAAAAAAGCTAAGAATCAAACATAACCTTACTTTTAATTAGTTAGCACAAAAAATCCACCTTTGTTTATTATGGATTCTTTCGAGCAAGGACAAGCAAAGGACCTTGGAATTAAAATGATAAGAATTATATTTATTTAGTCAATGAACAAAGATGGGAAAGACAAAGCAGCAGTTTAAGCATTCGTCAAGGTTCTACAACGTTTTCCCATCACATGTTAAACTATATAGTCTTCCTGATTAGTTCGAAAATATTTTAGTAGTTGACATAGGCGCTCCGTTTGCTGCGTTTAATCCGACATTACAATCCACACATTTTTGAGATATTACAAATGTTTTGACACGTTTGCTAATAATTATCGATACACGGTGTATGACCCTTTACAAACAACAATCAATTCGGACTTATCGCTGTAGTCCATTTTAATAATTCCTTATTTATGGCGGCCATGATCGCAATAAAACAATTTATTTTTTTTAAATATCTATTTTAGCTTTTAATACAACTAGTTAGGGAGGCGTTAAATTAATTATTGCTTTATGTTTTAGGTGTTTAATGGTATTTTTGTACTTTTTGGGCTAAAGGATGAGGAGTTACAGCTTTTCTTAAAGCCATATATTTGCGGCAGATTTCAGTAAAGTTGGTAGTATGGCTACCTGAATTTTGAACAATGAAATTTCTATCAAATTGTTTTTGGTATTTTTAATATTAATCATAATTCAGTGCTCCTCCTTACTTCTACAGGCACCTGCTACACAAGAAAATAAAGGCTACCTTCATTATTAAAAACTGGTTACTGGTTGTCTGGGGCATCCATGAAAACCTGGCTTTGTTTGACTTATATCCTTTTTTTCAGCAGGGCAATTAGCGTATAAAATTTGCTAATGTCGATATTAATTTTAACGTTAAGCATAGTCTTCAGTATAGAATAATGTGCCCAAAGCGTCGAAGTTGATAAAGTCCCAGATTTCTCCCTGAAAAACATAAGTAGCCCATCTTCGTTGAAATTTTCCACGTTCCGCTCACAGCACCATCTTACAAGTGTCTGATATTGCGCTTCATATATTGTTCTTGATTTGGACGGCAAAATATCTTCTAGCGCATCTTCAGCTGCTTTTTTAAATCAAAAGTTCTCATTTCGATTTGTAATTACGAAATTACTGACACTGACAACTTGTTATGTTGTAACTACGTAACTTCATTATTTCAAAGCACAAATTCGATCAAATTTGTATCTCTTTGTCACATTAGGGTGTGTTTTAAATTTGCATCTATACATTACATTATTTAGTAATATTGTTCCCGAAAGTGCAGAAAACATTGTATATACCGCGGGACTAAAGGCCTTAATCCGGCGAATGGAGTTTGTTCGGGGAGGTTCAGGGTATTAAAGCCTAAATCAGTCACTTTAGTCCCTAGTTGTATAATGTATTATTTCGGTCATTTTTATAAAAAAACTACAGGCAGAAATAACTTTGGTTGACGGTTTTGCTTTATAGATGGCCAGAAAAGTAAGAAAAACACAGAGTTAGGTTAAGTCAAGAAAATATGTGGTATTTGAAACCATTCCGGGGAGCGTTTTTGGATTTCATCTTTTGCGCTTGGAAAATTTTATTCTATTTCTCTCAGGATAGTTTTTGCACAACGCAGAATCAACTTATAGAGAAATTTTTTTCTAATTTTTAAAGATACGGAAATATTAAAATCGAGACATATACGTAGCAAAATAGCAATTTTTAGGAAACATTTAATAAGTTTTGTTTAATTGTTAAAAGACTGAAAGGAATTTTTAGTGCCAACTAGTTGAAAGCACTTGTAATTTGCCATATAAATTGTAGTTCTTTTGAAAACATTTCAAAACTTGTAACTAACAGTTCCCATTTTAAAGTCCGAAATATAAACTAAGGTTATGGAAAAATTATAAAATGAGCCCCAAAATGCTACATGGGTAAAGTGAAAATATAAATGTATAATGTATAATTATATCTAAATATATGTTCTTGTTTTAAAATGAGAACCTGCTTGTTTTTAACTTCAATGAAGATATTCACATTCGAATATTTTTTTAATAACCTGAGATGTTATAAAAATACTTCTGCCCTTGTGAAGTAATGTTACTAGACAATATACAAATGGTGTTGAAGTTATATTCTCTTTAATAATAACATAATAAAAATAGAATAAGCGCATAATGGCAAAAAAAAATTATTAGAGATCCTTGGGATGTCTTATTTAAATCGTGTGCAAATGGTTTAGAAAAATGACGTTAATAGATGCACGTTGAAAGGGGTCATGACCTACATAGAGTGTTGAACGGCAATAGGTGAACTACAACGGATTGTTTCATGCACATAAAAATGATAAACAGCAGTAGGTAGTATTTTTAACTATAATAACAAAATCGTTAATTCTAATACGCTTCTATTATTAATTAATAGTTTGTTAAAGCTCGTTTTAAAGCAGATTCAAAATAATTATGTTTGGAATACGTTTATCAAACGTAAAAGAAAAAGAGCTTTTTTTATCGGATAAACTTTCATTTTTTTATGAAAACTAGACTACTAAGAAATTTAACGAGAACCAGCAAACTGATAACTGACTTTATCAGGTTTTCTAGCTCAAGTGATAAAAACTTATTTTGCTTCATCATCGATTTTTACCCACAATTAGTACAGTGATTCGTGTGGCCGGCAACGCCCGCGAGGGGTGAATACCTATCTTTAACAGCAGTTATGTTTGCTAATTGAGTCCTGTTTGCTATGAGTAAAAGGCATCGGTAACACATTTAATAATGCAACTAAGAAAAGACAAACCTAAATTTAAAGAAAACTTTCGAATAGGCGTAGATCAGTTTGACCAACTATGGTTCATTATTAAAAAGTATATTGAAAACAAAAAAACAAAGTAGACATAGAGCATACCAGAAAAGGAATGATTTGATCTATGTTTAAGGTAACTGATACCTCTAAAAATGTATGAAATATGCTTATTGAAATGAAGCTAAATACTAGATCTATGATACGTGAAACTACTTATCTCGTCCGTGTTCTGCAAAATACTAATACATAGCCAAAACAAAACAAAACAGCTCACTATGAGTCTAAAGACGCGTACTCACTTAGCCAAAAGGTACAATCGAACAGCATCGCACAAATGTTGTTATAAATATGCATGTTTCCTTCAACATTTGTTTTGTCTTTGAAGTTCCGACAAGCTAACAAACCTGTGCGTTAACAAACGTATGCATTCGTCGCCAATATATTTAACGTCCACACTAAGAGAACGCATGTATTCCTTACCATGTGGCTTTCTTCGTTCGTTATGTGAGTATGCGAGGTAATATCGCGAAGTGTATGAGAAATGCGCGCCTCAGTGCACCACATTTGAAGCAATGATTACTATTTTAACGATGACGTCAATCGATGTATTTTAGCTCGGAGAATTCGAAAATCGTAACATAAAAATAATTCAATGAGACACAAAAGACTTACGCCAAGGTTGTTGCGTTTTTTAAATGGAATACCTTATATATTATTACATTTTTGGATTCTATGGTTAATTGTATGTGTTTTTTAATAAGGGTTATCTTCAACTGTTTTTGATTTATTGAGGTTTGGAAATTGACATTTTTGCTTCTTTGAGCCGTCATAGCACCTGAACAGCTGGACCTAAAGCAAAAGAACTTTTACATTTCTGTCTAGGTTTTTGAAAAGCTATCTTATGATGCCAGTCAAACAAAAACACGGAAATTATTTTGATACCTATTTTATAGATTGTATTCATATGAAATGCAGGTGATACAGGTAATCACCTTACTTTAAAATCACTGATAGCTTATCAAAAACTAAGACAGGAATATAAAAGTTATTTTGCTCTAGGTCCAACCGTCAGGTGCTAGGATGGCTCAAAGAAGCAAAAATGTCAATTTTCAAACATCAAAAACACTTAGAATTGACCATAGAATTCAAAAATGTAATAAAATATAGGATGTTACGATTTTCGAATTCTCCTAGCTAAAATAAATCGATTGGCTGTTTTGAATTTCTTGTAAAATACGGAGAAAGTCAAAAAAAATACCATTTTTCCTCTTCAATGGAAGAGCCTGTACATACATATTTATATATACTCTACGCATATGTTCGCTAAATGTAGACGTGAAAGTAAATACTAAAATAAAAGTACGCATATCTAACTGTATTAAACGAGTAATCCGCGCATCTTTGTTCCTCGTGCTCGGGTTCAAAAACTCTAAGCATTTCTCTTACATTACGGTCTTTACTTAGAGGAATATTATGAATAATATAACAATGTAAGGTATTCTAATGATCTATTTTTAAAATACATTATTACTGCGGCTTTTTGGGGTTCATCTTAGAGAATACCACACACAGAAAATGTTTACAAAAGATTTTTTGAAAATTTTGTATTTTTTAGACACTTTTGACATCAAAATAAAAATAAATTTACAATAAATATGTATAGGGTCTGTCAACGAGGACTGAATAGGGATTTATTTTTGACTTTCTCTGTATTTTTGGAGAAAACGAAAATAGCAATTCAATGTAACTTTTTCCGTAAAGTTAAAAAATGTCAGTTGAACAACTGACCCTCAAACAAAGAAGCTACGACGCATATCTGGGTTTTTTTAAATGGTATACCCAATTTTTTATCTCATATTTGAAAAGCGAGCATTTTTTTACGTTTGCTGCGATATATATTTTTTGATTAATATTATCACAATATGTTCTTTTTTAAAAAAAATTGCTTTTTCCCTTAATTTTCACGGCGTATATAGATATGAATTAGCTGTTGGTAAAAGTTACCTACTATCTGTCACTTTCGTTAGAGTTTTTGTTAAATTCTAACAAAATGAAATATTCATTACATACACATTACCTTTTCTATAAAAGTCAAGAAAACGGAACAGAAGGTAAACGAAGATATATTTAGCTACCTTTGATAACATACCCGTAAATGCGTGACAAAAAAAGAAGTTCACAAAGAAGAAGAGTTCGAGGCCATGTCATTGTAAATTATTTTACACATGATCCTACTAATTCAATTGCCAATGCAGTTCGAGATATTCAGTATGGTCAAGCTAGTTCAAGAACTGTTCGCAGAACATAAAAACGATACAAAATGGCCCTATTTTACATTCTTCGTTTTCAGCAATTAACACCTGAACAGAAATAATTACGATTCAGATTTGTTTCCCAAATTATAATTAGACAAGATAATGACCCTAACATATTTAAAAATAAATGTAGACAGGCTTCTTTTATAACTTCAGGTATGTTCACCGTCATAATAAATATTACTGGGCAATTGAAAATTCAATAAAATTTGGACTAACCATAAAATAAGGAAGAACTTTTTTCAATGTTTGGTGCGGCATGATAAAAAACAAAATTTTAGGGCCAATATGAATAACGGAACATTGAATGGTCAAAGTTCAACTTCCTTCAAGACCAGATTGAAAATCTATTGGACGAACTACCTTTGGAAACGTATCACCCACTCATTTGATAACAAGACGGAGCTTTGCCACATGCCATCCGTGCTGTTGTTAATTACTTAAATGAGCGACATGCAGAATGGATTGGTCGCAACGGAACAATTGCTTGTGCGCCAAATAGTCCGGAACTGCCACATATTGATTCGTTCCTCTAGGGCCACCCTAAAAAGGTAGCGTATCAGCAGAGGAACAATAATGTTGAAGAAATAATGGCAAAAGTTGTTAATGAAATAAATAGACTAAATCGCGAAAATAATATTTTGACAGCTAGTTTAGAAGACTCCAAAGATACTACAGAACAATGAGGGGCACATACAACATTTAAATTATTAGTGTTAGGAACTTTCCTTTTTTATATTTGTTCTATATTAATATTTAATTAATCGAGCATAAGTTTTTGTGTAGAAGATCCTGAATAAAATAATTTAATGGCATGATCCCGAAACCTACTTTGTGAACTTCTTTTGTATCACGTTTTTTGTTTCTTTAAATAATTTCTTTCATTTTTAATTTTGACAAAAGTTGACAATAACGTATCACAGGTAGTTTAATCACCTGTTTCATAATATTATATCTACTACCTACTTATTGTTAGCTAAATATTTCCATAATACCTAGTGCAATGCAATAACCATTTCACATAAAAAATACATATTGCTATAATATTAATCAATAAAATTTATATATACGTAAAAAGTGCTGCTTTTCAAATTTAACAAAAAATTGGGTATCCCATTAAAAAAACCAAGATGTACGTGGTAACTCTTTTGTTTAATATTTAGTTGTTTTCTTATTAACATGTTATTTTTTTTTACGGAAAAGTTACATGGAACGATCATTTATGTGTACAGGATGGATATTATAATGAATGTGTGACAAACTCAACTTACATAAATAAGCATCTTCACACCCGGTTTAAAACCTGGGACTGTTATATATTTTCAAGACATCCTCTGTACATAAATTATAATTTTCTATAACCTGCATAATAAGCCCTACAACTTTTATATTTAATAATTTTCTCTATTTTTTTAAATTAAACCTATACTATGGGGGCCGAAATATGAGGGAAATTTTGTAAAAAAATAGAATAAATAGCTAAGAGTATAAGATATCCTATCCCTACGTTATTAGTCGAAGTATGAAAATGCAAGATGCTTTTCTAGAGGATTATCTTTGCAAATTAATTTTTTATCAGAAATAACAAATTACAATATATCGTATATCCGAACATTGTGATTTAAAATATTTTTTGTAGCCAAGGAGTAGTTCTAGAGAGAACATTATATGTATCAGGGTGTTTAGGCTTAGATAAAGAAACAATGAAATTGGTTGACAGTGACATCGCAGCAGAAACCAGGCAAGCGCTAAGAAATTTGGGACAAATTTTACATGCAGCGGAATCGTCCTATGATAAAGTTATTAAAACAACAATATTTATGAATGATATAAACGATTTTGCTGCTATTAATGAGGTTTACAAAGAATGTAAGTATTAGAGTGCAATTTAGAAATCATTTATGTACATTTAGTATTAAGTAACGATATTTGTACTCTCTCATTATCTTTCTCAAGTAAACCATGTATGTAACGATCTCGTTTAACGTAAAATGTATTTATCCATTAAGCATTGTTAGGTTCACCAATACCCCACTTTTGGAGCTTTGTAGTAAACAGTTTTGGTCATATTTTCGATATTCTAAGCAACTGACCTATTTAAATGCCTAATAATTTGAAAACTAAAAAGTATAACTATTTACCTAACTAGTGGCGAAAATACACTTTTCGCACTATTACGTACAATGCTTTTTCTACGAGCGTGTAATAGATAAACTAGTTTTGGTAGTTATCTTAAATAATTTATTTCAGTATAGGCGTCAAAGTGAAAATACAATTCAAAATTCAAACTTACATTATTTTTATTTTTTATTAACAATATTAATGGTAAAATAACAGTTACTTGTATTCATTAAATTTATGGCTGAATTTAATCGGTTTTAAAGTGGTATGTGTATGTTCGACATAAGGTGGTGACAGGTCAGTGGTCAAGATCGAGTATCACAGGTGGTAAGCAGTTTACGAGAAATTTTATATGATAAACTAGCATTATTTACATCCAAGAGATTGTCCATATTTGTATTGTACATACTAACTAATTAACTAACATAAAAGTGAAGTTAAATAAAAGCTTTTAATAAAATTTACTTTTCTTCTAGTAGATATGTCAAAAAATAACTAGTGGTTTGCGCTTAGAATGTCGCCCTGTATTTAAATAATCTTAAATATATAAAGGGTTCCATTTAGAATTCAAAATTCTTGATCATTTCTGGTTAAACCGGAGGCGACAGAATGTTATATATACTGTCAAAGAAACTCACTTTTGCTTATTATTTAATAACCCCGAGTTTCGATTGTCTAACGTAAAAACTAAAGATTTTACAGTGATGGACCACATTTGAAAAACATCCGGTATGTATACCTGTTTGACGAGAAAACAATCGTCGAAGTTTCCAAAAGAATTTTGTCCGTAATAACGAAGAAAGTAGTCCCATAAATCTTTTAAGACTGAAAGCAGAAAATTTTAATTAAATAATAAAAGTGGGAAAGAGAGTCCTTAAGACAAATTTAGGGTAGCATTACGGTCTTTTAAAAAGCTATTACCACTTTTTAGTATTTTTTAGAAGCTGCCAAAAAAGTTTGGAAGAACACTTTCAACGTACAAATTTTGCGTCAAATTAGTTTTGAGTACAAATACGACCATTTCAATTAGCTTTAAGAGAAGTATTTAAAAAAATGATTAGAGGTTATTCGAAAAAAAGACCTTTTTTTGTCGTACTTTTAATTTGACTAAACGGTATTGATGTTCAAATTGTTAACTGACTTATAAAAACAGTTTTCTTACACAAATGTGATAGACACATGAGTGTGAAAAGTGGTTTTCAAAGCTGTTATACATTGCATTGTCCCACGACTTCGTACACTTAAAAGCACTGTATACCCTTCATTTCCTGCATGAAAATGTAACTTTTAGTGATATAAAAAGTCAGTGATTTAAAATTTTGAATGGAATTTATTTGATAATAAAAATAAATAGTCTAATTCCTTACAAACTGTTAACATTGGGATCTAGGATATAGGACAATTTCAATAGATTTTTTTTTATTATAAATAAATAATTGATTATTTAGAATTTCAATAAAATAATGTGTAAGACAATATTTGGTGTCGTACACCAAACATATCAATACCTTAAACGTTGGATGTTTTTATAGATGTATAAGCTTTTAATGTTTTGAATTTTACCGTGTTTAATTTTACTGATCAAAACAACCGTTTTGGAATTATTAGCTTTAATACAAAATAGATAACAGAATTTAATATATGAGCCATTTTTTATGACGTACCCACCAGACAAACGGCATTTTTTTAAGGGCCACATAGTACATGGAGGGTAAAATTGGGCTTCCAAATCCGCAAAAATGCTCATTCAAAAACTCCCTTTGATGAAATTTCAGCATTCACCTTATGGTTAGTCTTTGGGTTTTAAAGATTTCTTTAAGATTTTCTTTTATTTGTAGTGTTATTTTGTGATAATATAAACAAACAGATATTAAATACACGCACACGCAACGTAGAGAAACCCACGCACAAATCGTTTAGCGATTCTAGAGAAAATCGCGTACATTCGTACGTACCTACATACATACATATAGAAATATTAGTAAATAAGACTCTGTTCTAGAGAACGAAAAGAGATTAAAGTAAATCATTATTTTTTTTTTTTAAATACAGAGAATAGATTGTATGTCACACATTCAATAAAGGTTCTAAGGACGATAAAATATTTTAAAAACTCATTATCCTCGAAACTGCAGTTATATATATATATATATATATATATATATATATATATATATATATATATATATATATATATATATATATATATATATAAAATACACCTTTATATCTGAAAATGAAGTATTTGGGAACTCGTGTCAGTATAACTTACGTTGTTATTTCCTTGAGAAAAATATTCTCATGAAGTGGACGACACCACTGACTTATAACCCTGTACTTGCAACCGAAGAACGATTATACTGCAAATAGACAGTTCATCAGGCAAGAAATTCGCCACATTAATCGCTTGTATAATCCTAATATTACCATGCACGCAACAATCATTGATTAATTGACGGATCCCAACTCTAGTAAATATAGTTCAAAGTTGGAATATATTTTAAGTTGGGAGGCGACCGCAAAATGAACTACGTTATCTGATACATGAAAAAATAATGTGTTAAGTGAAGGATTACATAGCGATGAATATGATGCGCTCATGCTGTGTTACTTCTTTTAAAACATGGAAAATAAAGTATATCAGAGACATATCGTACATGTGCTGCCTGGGCAGAAATAGGGCCATCCTCCCGCAGCAACATATTAAGACCTACAAAAAATCGGGATTTTTGCGTCATTCCATGCATGAAAAATGAATGGTATAATTATACTAGTAGACTAACACAATGCGCATGTACTGCCTGGCGAAAATGGGGATTTTTTAGGTCTTAAAAAGATGCTGCCGTAGGAATGATCCGATTTCCGCCCAGGCAAGACATGTACGATATGTCTGTTAGCTGATATACTTTTAGCATGTACACAGATTTTCCTTGTATCAAATGATGTAAGTAATGCAGCATGAGCGTATTCGTCGCTATGTAAACCTTTTTGTCTTTTCCGTTAGATGGCGCGAATAGTTTCCAGTAGATTTATAATAATATCGGGCGCATTCACCACATCGTTCAGAAATGTTATTGAAGAAAAACCTATTGGTTTTATACCGATACGCAGTAAAGCAATATCAAAAATAGTGTTGAAAGGTCTCGGTAACCAAAAAATCATTTAAAAAAAAATCATGTAAATTGGTGAAGTACAACTCTCTTACGAACTTGCTGAAAAATCTGGCTTAGTGGTTTAAATATATAGATTACCAGATACATACACTTTCCACATATCATATGACGGAAGTAATCAGTATACTAATCGTATTGGAAGTGGCCGATTTATTCTTTCCAGTCCTATTTTCGGCCATACTTCATGACCGCATTAAGTTCGTCACTATATAAACCCTCAATTATTACATAATTTTTTCATGTATCAGAAAACTTCAGTGACTTTCGGCAGTCGGCTCCTGGGCTATTTAGAAGAGTTTTATTTTACAGTGGATGGATCGTTTATTATGAGTATAATCTGTCTTTGATATAACATAACAAGATACTTTTACAATTTCATCAAGGGAAAAAACAACAAAACCTATTCGAATGGCTCCTTCATCTTTTTCTTTGTGTCGGGATATTGCTATTAAAATAATTTAGAAATAGGCGGTCTAATTAGTCTTAATTTGCAGATTAGTAATTTTGATTCATTACACTGTTACGTATTTAAATAGAGGCAATATGTATTTAAACTACATTACATAATGTATAACAAAATTCTGTTTTAGTTTTTACAAAAGATTACCCTGCCAGATCTGCCGTTCAAGTAGCAAGACTACCGCTCAATGCGAGAGTTGAAATAGAAGTAATAGCCGCAGTGGGAGCTATTAAAACGATTTGCTGCAAACATTAACTAAAATATGTGATAATTTTTTATTTATATATAAGCCCAATCTTTATAGAAAATATACCAATATTATTTGTGCATACATTTTTTGTATTTCTATTATACAGATAGGTATTCTTAAGTAATTACCGAAAAGTTGGGTGAAAATTCTATACCAAACAATGTAGCAAAAGTTTACGTAAATGTGTTTTGTAAACGCTTTTTTTTTCTAGATAGTATAAAAAATAATGTATTACTAATTAAAAGAGTCTGGGTTCCAGTAGATTTTTTTATTGTCCTTGTGTCGCTCGCATCAGTGCTGTTCTTAGAGTCCGTGTAATTTGACTTTTTTAGATCTTTAAACGATTAAGATTGTAATAATATACTTAATCCAAGTGTTTATTGTTAAATAAATCGATAAATATTTCTAAAGGGAATTTTCAAACAATAAAAAAAGACAAGTGATAAAAATCGTTATTTCAACCGGAAAAACATCTTTATACGTGCGAGAGTGTTATATTATCCGAGCCATCATTTAAAATTTCCGAAGTCGCCATCAGCGTGGTGTTAAACTGCACTTTTTAACTTTTGGTTGTTATATCTCGGAGACGGTTTTAGATAATTTTAAAAATTTGGTTTTAAAACATACTTGGGGTATCATTTTTGGTTTTCCATCTCTTAATGAAAAAACAATTCTTTTCCGAGTTTTTTCGTATAGTGTCGTATGATACATGATAACTGTTGAAAAAATTTAAATATTGCTTTGAAATTAGAAAGCGTTCTTTTTTACGTTGTTCAAATTTACAATAGTAAAAAAGACTCTGATAAAAGAAAAAAATCTTTTAGGTCCTTCACTTCAAAAAAGTGTAAACAAATAAAAATTAACGTCTCGAAAATTTTTTTTTTACACTTTTTTACTGATTTTTACTAAAAATGAGTTTTATGAAATAGAAAAAACTTATAGATCCTTCACTTTAAAAAAGTGTAAGCAAATAACGACTAACGTCTTTAAAAATCTTTTTTCTTTTTGCTGTTTGATAAAAATTAATTTTATTGAATAGTATCATAAGCCAAAATTAATGAGGAGACAAAAAGGTACAAAACTGCTTTTTACGTTTGGAGCTAAAGTTTTCATAAGAGAAACTACTTGCGTGTAAAAAGTTTTTTTTTTCGTTCGGTCATTTTGAGCGACACTGTCCAATGTTAAATAATTATTATATATTAGCCTTATTTCTTGCAGTTGTAGCTTATATTATGTCCTAAAACAAGATTGGTGCTTCGAAATGCCAGAAAATCAAATACATCGGTTAAAAATTAAAAAAGTTAAAATTGTTTCAATATTTGATACGATATACTTATTTCAACGTAAATATAAGAGGTTATTTATAGATTTTTAATAAAAATAAAATAGAAAATAAAAACTTTAATCTATTTTTTACAACTTTCCGGTTTACTATTTTATTCTAAAGTGTACCGAAATACCAAAAAATGTAACTTAAAAATCAAAATTCCCAATTTCAAATTTGTACGACTCATACCAGGTATATTACATTTTACATGTATTATATGACGTAAGTACACAGCATTCTTCTTAGTCCTATTTCGGAAACATGATTGACAAGTATCGACAAGTGGCAATTTTTTGTAAAAAAACTCCGGTCCTTTAATACTGCCTTTAGATACTTGTATAAAATTCTTTTTATAATAGTACTTTATGAACCCCAGTTATGGTTTATAATGCTATGAACGCAGGGAAGGTAAAATTACTTTAATATTTACTTCTCGACTTTTTATGTTATTATTCCAAGGCATATCTTAATTGAGATTTATTAGCTGTCGTTATATTAAACTCAAGCGAACGTAAAATACAATCCCATAATAATAATGTCGGAGACATTTTTATTTATTCCAAAGTTGGCAATTCAAACCGGCTTTACATACAAACGTCAGGGACAAGCAATATTTTTGAAATATGTTTATTCCTTACGTTCCAGAAATATATTACATGTACACAGACCTAATATAATAGTGAATATGTATTCTGTATCCACCCCATATATCAACTTTAATAACAAAATATTTCTTGCTTTTTTCTACTTTTATATTGATAAAATAAAAATAATTTAATAATATACACTAAATAAATATAAGCAAATTTTACATACATTGCTAAATCTAAATATCTAAGTTCTTTTTGTATTTGATTTTGTTGAATGAAATTGCCAAGACAGTAAAAATTTGATATGCTAATAAAAATTGTGAATGTAATGTGTATATAGTGATTTAATTTTAAAAATAACACAGCATCTTTTGACTTTGATCATCTCCTAATATCAAACAGTAGACTGTAATAATTATGACTGAACATCTTTAAGGGGACTATTAACAGGCGGCGTGCGCTTGGTCGATCAGACAATTATGCCATACTAAAAACAAAGTATGCGGCGATAATTACACCGTCAGAAATATAGACTTTAGATTTATGATATATAAAATTCTATTTAAAATACTTGCAATAGAGAACAGATTTGCAAACATTTAGACCTAAATATATCGAATTAAAAACATGTTTACTCGACGTTTATCAATCAAATCTATTCATCACAGACTTCCTTAAAAAAGGCTATTTTCTTTAAAAGCGACTAAAATCTGCATTTTTTTGTTAAACTCGATTTTATCCAGTTTCTGTACGTTCGACAAAAAAAAAATGTTATTATATATCTTATAGAAAAAAGATCGAGCTTTTGATGTGTTTAGTAATTTTTGTCACAGGTTGTACCAATACATCGTTACGAACGCTTAATGTCGGACAAACAAATGTCGTGGATACTACATTTCAAAAATTTCTGAAAAACCGTCCTTAACTCCGATCGGACTTAATTTTATGCTAGTCTCTAGAGAAAATATAGACGTTCATTTGACAGTATTACTTGATTCGCCTAAAGTCATACCGTTAAAATACTACGGTGCTAAACGTAAAACACTACTGGAACATACAGAAAGAAAATTGCATATTTAATTGCTCGCCCTGTATAAACCGGAAAGCAATTTTGGTAGCTTGATTTTTTCAATCTATTCCTACCTCTCACTACTCTTCACGCAAAAAAAATTATGAAATTTGACATTTTAAGCACAAAAACAGTTTTTTGAATTCCGATTACTTTCCCCGCATTTGAGGTTTAGGCATCCTATTTCGATTTTCTATCTCCTTTATAATCCCCATGAAACCCCCGTCTCATCTTGGTCAAAGCGGTCGTGTTTCAGCTCCACAAAATGCTTCCGAAATTACCCCATGACCGATGTCACCCGTTAAGGAACTTGTCTGAGATTTTTGAACCGGAAGTTCGAAAAAATTGCCCGACCTAGAAAAATTAATCTTTCGGACGCCATTGCTAAGTTATATAGGTTCACCGAAATTTTATTTTTACCAAACCACGCGCTCATTTAACCTCTACAATTGACCTCTGGAATCAATTTACCCAGATGTACCGTTAACGAGCTGGAGTGTGCCGAATGTCAAAAAATACAAAGTTGTAAAAATGTTCTGTCCAGGAAATGTGTTTTTTTTGACCTTCTAAGTGCCTCAGCTCGGTAACGGTATGTCGGGGAAATACACTTCTATAGAGTTTTTAGAGGATAATTGGGCACTTATTTTGGTGAAAACGAGATTTCGTTGGGGGTTATAAGCTGGCAGTGGCTCAGGTAAGGGCACTCTTTTCGAAACCCCGATGATTCAAATGCAGGTTGCTTAATTAATTTTTCGAGGTGGGAAATTTTTGGATTTTCCGTCTAAAAGTCTCGAACAAGGGCAATATCGGAGCACGGGATATCACTTAAAACAAAATAAAATGGCAAAAATGGGGTAATTTTGGAGGTATTTGGTATTTACCTCCAGAAAACTATTCTCCGGTTTATACAGGGCGAACCATTTAGAATTAAAATTATTTATATTTTTTCATTTATATTATTTCACTATGGTTTTACGTTTAGCCATATGGCATTTAAACGGGTGATACTGGGCGAATCTAGTAAAATCGCAAGGAAACGTCTTTATTTCTTCTTTTGAAAATCAGCGCGATCAGGAGTAGAGGTGAATTTTAAAAAATGTGTAAATTGTAGCGTGCACAAAATCTGTTTGCCATTCTTTAGCCCCTCGTAAAGATCATACCGGTACCTCCTGGGATAAAAATGAATTCAATATATTAGAATTTTCATCTTTTTGCTACAAGACATAGATTTACATTTGTTTTTATCCGAAGACGGAAAATTGGGTCAAATCTAGTTTCGAGTAAAAATAAATTATATTATTTTTCCATTTGCCATTGAATTTATCACTTTTAGAGTTGAGCTGGCTCTTGCAGCTGTCTAGCTTTGACTGGCATGCAATTTTACTTGTAAGTTTAGATATTTTTAACCCGAAATACCTGCAACATTTGCAAATATCTCTTAATCTATCTATCTTAAATACTTTGAGCGGCAGTGAAAATGGGTACACAACTCGAAAAGTACAGACATTTTAGGAATCCTGTCCAAATAAGATATAACATGTTTTTTATGTACAAAATGAAGGGATTTCTCCCTCTTAGGTAATAGTAAGCAATGTTTACTTCTTCAACTATGTTTATTAACGGCTGGTAGAGTAGCTTCGGAATAAACAAATCAACTTCTTGGCAATGGGCGTAGATATACCAAAAATCCATTCAAGGTACGAGAAAACTCGTAGGATGATAGTCAAGTTCACTGACTGACACCTCTGTAAGCAGTATGTCTAAGTATTCAGTTCCCTACTGTCTGAATACGGATCAGGCTATGTTAAGAAGCTGGAAAGTTGCTATACTGTGAAAAGTAATATTATAAGGTTTACATACTGATAATCAAATTTATATGTTGTGTTTTTTGTTCATTTAGTTTTGTGGTAAGGTTAATTTTTCCTAATGATTTTTTCGTCACCAAAGTAGTTTTTAAATTAAATGCTGCTCCACAGGACTAGAAATTTGGCAGATTTATTTACAAAATTTCTTCACAAAATATATTTCAAGTGAATTTGTCACAAAAAATGTTTCAAAACCACAAATTGTCGAATTAACAATATAAAAAGATAAACACAAGATGAAAAACGAGAGTCAACTTAGAAATTCACGAAGAAACAATAGCCAGAATTGGAATCCCCAATCCAGAAAAATCGTTTAAAATGAAATTTTCATTCGTATCTGTGTGAATACTGCAGAATCTAAAGACATTTGAATAAGATTTTTTTAGGCCGCCATTTTGTTTTGCTGTCTTATATTCATACCAAAATGTTATCAGTTCATTCCTATATAACACTTGATTTTTGTGCAAAATTTTGAGGTAAATTGTATAATTACTTTTTTTTAAGTTTTACTAGGCCGCCATCTTGTTCAGGCACACTAGATTTTGACCGAAATATTACCAGGTCATATGACCTTTAATTTTTGACTAAAATTTGTAGTTAATCTGATAAGAAATTTTAAGCTATGCCGCGAATTGACACACAGACAGACAAACCAACAGACGCACCGACGAACCTGAGAGGGGATGAGATTACAAACATTTTATTTGACCGCCATCTTGTTCCACCATTTGAACTAGTACCACAGTCTTACTAGTTCATATCTATACCAAAATTAGTTATGACACGCAATTTGAAATTAGACCATTAAGTTTTTTTAGGCTGAATTTTTAAATATTTTATTGTGCCACCATTTTGTTCCGCCATCTTACCAAAATTTAATCAGTTGATTGGGTAAGTAGTTTTCAGTTATGCCAGAACAGAACAAATAGACCGACGGAATTGAGAAAACATGTTTTTCGGCATCTAGGGACCCTAAAACGTAAAGATCTGAAAAAATAAAGTAAGAGATTAGTAAAGTGAAAATTCAAACATAAATATACATTATTTTTAATTTTCATGTGGTTGAATTATATGAAATTTAATATGTGGGATCTTTAATGATGACAAGTAGCGTGGAGGATGGATAACATGTTAGCCCAAAGGAGGCCTATCTGGCCTGGCTAGAGGACGGTCGGCTCCCTAGCCGTGATCCGAGGTTCTCTTCCGCATAGTTTATTAATTTTGTTTTAAACTTATAATAATCATTTTACAGATATTAATTACGGTTTATCGTGTGTCAAGTTTCAATAACAGTGTACGAGACACAAAAAAAAATACTAAAAAGTATTTAAAGTTTTAACACCCCGTATCTTGAAAACGAAACGTTTCTGGGAATATGTTCATATGAACTTTTTAAAATTGTCTCATGTGTAGACTGAAGTGCAGATAATACTAGGGATCCATCGAGAGGTTTCCGCACAGCTCGGTACAATATCACGATTAGAGTTGCTAGTATGTAGCAAACTCGTACCTTTGAATTGAATTACGTAAACAAATATGTCTAAACAAACATACTTAGCTCGTGCTCTTAGCATCTCCTCGCCTAATAATGTTGTGCGTGAGCTAATATTTCGATTGAACATCAACACGAACGATTAAAAGAGGTGAATTTATTGTGAATCAGATATTCGGTTTTTGGTACAATCGATGTGAAATATTTGAACAAAATCTCCGGATATCGAAGAATGTGTTCTTTATCTAAATGAAAAATAAAGCTAATCCTTCACCATTTGTGTTTTATTTAAATTAATTATTCTGGCATTAAAAAAGCGAATAAATCGGCTATCACTGCACATTATTCAGTAGCTCTCAAAAATTTTAGCCCATTATACAGCGAAAATCCTAATACGTTTTTATGTTAATGACAGCAAATTTAATTAAACTCACGATTAGTCTGGACCACAAATACTGCATTTCCAGTTTTATTCATAGCAAAGCTATTGTAGTAAATAGCGGGGTGTTAAAAGTATATTAGATAACTTCAAAGTTAAATTAGTTTTTGGCTAATTTGCAAAACTATTAAAACTATAATCGGAAGTGCTAAGCTTCTCTGTTCAATATACTATGAGAAATGTAGGTAATATTTTAAATTTAGAACGACAGCCTGTCGTTCTAAGAAGTTTGTTTTGGCAGTCAGTAAATATTTTACATACACTGCAATAGCTATTAAAGTTTATATTCGAAACTATTAAACCTTTATAAGGTACACTGAATTAAAACAGTTATTTTGAAATCATTATTACTATAAAGGATATGATTTCAGTATTATTTTTTATGGAAAAATAATGTTTCAGAGGACTTCACATTTTTTTTATTAGGAATAACGTCTATACAATAATATTTCAATTCGTTTCTAATTTGTAATATGCTTTGTATTAAAATACTATTTACTTAAAATTTTCCCCTAGATTTTGTTTTATGGTATACAAAAATCGGAGCAGAAACATACATGTTTTGTAAAATCAAAAAAAAAATCAGTTTAGAGAAATCAAATATATAGACGGAATAATCAAATATTTTAGTCGATATAATTATTTATCTGTAACACTATGTGTACAAACCTAAATAATAATCACCAATACTCATATAAACACTTAACCGAACCAATTATAATGAACAAAGGACGTACATTTAAAGGTAACATATTAGAGCAGAATACCAGTGTTAAATTCCGACTAAAACTTCTCCCATGCGCTTCAAATATCTCTCTCTCGTATCTGCATTTTTTGTTATGATTACTCAGCGTATTTGAATTATCTAGCAGATTAGCAGGGTGAGTCAACACGCGTTTCAGTCAGCCATGCTATCAAATTTTCCGCAATCCCGCAAACAATATAACGATCACGATCTAGAATCTTTTTGACTTCGTAGGGATCTATATATTTGGATACCTCGTTGGCAGAATTTGTTCTTCATAGTGGTCTCCCACGTTATACTGATATGATGCTTTTCGTTTACGATGATATTGTCTCTTTTGCTTCTCTTGATAATCTGTAACACGAGTTAACTATTGATAACTAGAAATTCCGTTTTTAAAAAAATTTTATTTTTCTAAATTACAAAAATTCGAGATTGGATTCTTACGCTTCGAAGTCTTTACTCTGACTAACCGTAAAAATCCAGAACATTAGTTGAAGTGAAGGAAATAATGATATGCTTGCAAAAAGAAGAATGTTATGTCAGCAGGTTGGCTATGGTCTTCGTTACAGGGTGTGATGTAACTCCTCCCCCCAAGGCTTCAACTCCACGGCTAACGGGGTAGTTGAACGTCTTGAAGTTCTACTTCTCGGGGATTCTTCAGTTTATAGGAACATCTCTTTTTGTAAATGACCCAGACAAGGGCGCTTACTACGGCGGCGTACAACATGATAGTCCATATACTGGGTGAGCCAGAAACACCAGGACAGAATTGTGCCGGTTGGTTTTCTTCAATTAAATTCTGTACTTCATGTAGCCCATCTAATTCAATTTCTTGCAACTGCACTCTAAGATTAAGTGTGGGCAGAAGGCGTATTTCATTGTCGAGGTCAGGGAACAATATCGGTTCACTGATGTTAGGTGCGGCTACTCGACTATTAGTGATGGATTCTTGACTTGATGTCACCTTGCAGTTATGTGGTACTTTTAGTAAATAAGTACCCAGGAATTTTCGGCTTTCTTCTTGGCTGTTGCATTTGAATTTGACGATTTCTTCTTGCGGTAGGATAAGGACCCATTGTTCCGGAACATCTAATTGTTTAATTGTTGACTTTGTGATTTTTATTTCGATCTGTTGACAAGTGGAGGTGTTCTTGGCATCTTGTAGAAGTTTAACAGTGCATGGGCTGCTTTCGCTGATTTCTTTGAGTTCCATTTTATCGCAAACATAGTGTTGGGCTTTGACTTCTGTACATCTGTGGTTTCGGAATGCGTAGTGCAATTTGTTTATTACAAGAAAGGGTTTTCGCGGGATAATAACCTTAAACTGACTCTCTCTCAATATAGGAATAGAGTAAAGGTGGAGGAATTTAAAATAGGTCGGGTACGTTATCGGAATACGCAGTAAATATGTTATCTTATTTTTAAATACAAAACAGTCTATGTTAATTATTTTTTCATACAAGATGTTTTCTAGCGTAACCTCTAATGGCATTTGGTCAGTGCCAATTAGTTTTTGGACCTCTAAAAGTTCAAGATAGAGATCTTCTGTCTTAATAAGACTTGAATGCATAATTTTTAACTTAGAAAATGTAATTGAGTTTTCAATATCTTGAAGTGTTAAGTCAATGATTTCATAGACATTTATTATTTGGTTTATGATATCTTTAATGAAGATAGAATTGTCTCTGTAAGCAGTTTTTTGTACAATTATTCCTATTTGATTTAATTTAGATTCCAATAATTTTTCGTTAACCCTAATTTGTTGAATAGTGGCATTAAATTTTTTAATTATGCTCAGAGATATTGAGTTTTCTTTTAAAATATTTGAATTTACCGTATTTTGATTATTTTGAAGTTCCGAAATTATTTTATCATACCTTTCCCCATCGTATGCGTCCAAATTTCCCGTTATAGATTTGAAAAACCATCCTAAACCATTAAATAATCCTCGTTTTACTTTATTCGGACGAGGTATAATTTCTCGTATTTTTGTGTCAACACGGTCCTGTATAAGCTTAAGAATTTTAAGGTAATTTGAGACATCAAAGCTATATTCAGCATGTTTATTAATTGTGTCTGTTAGATTTCTAGATTTATTATGAAGCTTATTTAATTCCGTCAAAATTGGGTTAAGGTCATAATAATGAATAAGTGTGTGAGTGGATTTTTGCACTTTTGCATTTCCTAGATTAAAAGGAATTACACCGGGATTGTCTTTTAATTCTCTCACGGTAATTTTTTCTTCGAATCCGAATGTTAAGCGAAGAATGCTGAAAAGATTAAAATAAAGCATTAGTTGGTAAAACTGTATCGTTTTCTCAGGGGACGTTTTATATTACTTAAGTGTACTTTCTCATGGGAACTAGTTTTAGCCGTCTTGCGTTTTTTATTAACAGAAATAAGTTTGCTTGGTTTTGAGAATTTATTGGCATCTTTTTGCCGCACATGCTTTTTTACATATACATCTTGTTCGGCTTCAAAAATTTCGGGGTCGTCCCTATTTTTGTTAATTTTATCGATTAACTTTTCTTTTGACTCCGATAATTTTTCGTTGATTTTAGCATACAAGAGTTTTGCTTTTTGTTTGTGATTGCTGATATAATCGCTTAGTAATAATTGATCGATATTTATGTCAAACGGGTCGTCAGCTGTTATATGCCCATTAACTACGTCAGTCGGTTTCAGTTTAGTGGAGGAGTGTATTGAATTATTGTAGGCCAGAATGGCATATATCATTTTTTGGGAAACCGGTGTATTTTTAAATTCTTGGTTATTAAGAAGACGTATGTGTTCAGCAAGGGTTGAGTGTAGTCTTTCAATCAGCCCATTTGATTGAGGGTGTTGAGGAGAGCAAAAATGAATTTTTATTTTGTGGAGTTGTAGGAGTTCAGTAACAACCGAATTTTTAAATTCCGTACCGTTATCAACAATAATTTGTTTCGGAATTTTATGATGGGAGAAATAGAAAAGAAGATTATCCACGATTTCTGTTGAGGCCAGTGATTTTAAGGGATATGCCTGAGCGTATTTAGAGAAGCTGTCTATGATGGTTAGAAATTTACTCTGCTCTAGAGTATATGTATCTAGGTGGACAATTTCAAAGGGCTCGGTCGGCGTGGGGGTTACATTCATTTTCATTTTGACTGGGCGACGTTCATATTTGCTAATTTGACAGGTTTCGCAATCGTTTATAAAAGTCTGTATTGAATTTTTCAAGTTGGGCCAATAATATTTAATTTTGATTTTTTCTAACGTTTCGTCGATTCCTCGATGATTTGATTTGCCTTCGTGGTAGTTTTTGATAATTTCCGGTATGTCTTGTTTTTCGGTCACATCGATTAATTTTTTCAAACAGCGTTTAAGATTGATAGAAGGCCACCTAAAGTTTTTTCTTATCACTTCTGAAAAAGGTTCGTATGTATCGGGGTTTTCGAAATAAACGTAATACAATTTTTCTGGTACTACGTATTGTTTTATTAGATTTAAAATGTCTTGCTCAAAATCGTTTTTGGAAATTTGGGCAACGATCCGACGTTTCTTTTCGAACAAAATTATGGTTTTAGGTTTCGCAGGAGAATGTAAAACTTCTTGTATGAGCAATTGGTTGGCACCGTAATTGACAGCGATATCTAATATGGGGACACCGGCGACAGGGTCATGTGACGCGTTCGAGTGAACCGTGGCGTCGTCATCATCTGGTTCGGGCGCCGGGATAGCTGGAGGTTCATCGTCTACATGAACTAATGTAGATATTTGATCTATATCATGGCTCGCCTTTTCGGAGTTGTCGCTATTTATGATATTATGTGAGTTTTGAAGATTTTGATTTTCCACGGTACTTTCGTTATTTTGGCTTAAATTTTGGGTTATTTCATTTGTGTACCTACCTAGGTCAAAATTTTCGCCTGTCTCTTTAGTGTGTAACTCGATTCGCGATAGCGCATCCGCGTTTGTATTAAGCTTTCCCTTTTTGTATATGATTTTGTAGTCGAACTCCTCTAATTTGAGTCTCCACCTAACCAGTTTAGAACTAGGGTCTTTTAACGAGAAGAGCCACTGGAGGGGCTTATGATCTGTTATAATGTTGAACTTTCTACCAAATAGGTAGGGGCGGAAATACTTTGTGGCCCAAACAATACACAGACACTCTTTTTCTATGGTGGAATATTTTTGCTCGGAGTCGTTTAATGTTCGCGATGCATATGCTACGGGCAAGTCTTGACCTATTGGGCCTTGACTGAGGACGCATCCAAGAGCCACATTGCTGCCGTCGCAAGTTAAGTTAAACGGTTTCGTGAAATCGGGATATTGTAATATCGGTTCATTTATAAGAAGATTTTTACAATTATTGAAACAATTGACAAATTCCTCATTATGAATAATTTTGGCACCTTTTTTAAGACATTTTGTCAACGGTTTTGTAATTTTTGCAAAATTATCGATAAAACGTCTGTAGTAACCTAAGAGACCCAAAAATCCTTTTATTTGTTTAGTAGTACTAGGTATTGGATAATTTTTTATAGCTTTAATTTTATCGGGGTTGGGCTTAACGCCCTCTGGGGTAACTATGTGCCCTAAGTAGGCAACTTCTTTTTTTAAAAATTCTGATTTATCCAACTGGATTTTAAAATTGGATTCCCTCAATCGTTTGAAAACCTCGGTTAACTTTTCTATATGCTCTTGAAGAGAGCTAGAAAAAACTATTATGTCATCTAGATAAACTGCACATTTTTCGGTGGTGATTCCGCGTAGAATATTATCCATTACTCGTTGGAACGTCGCGGGGGCGTTTTTGAGCCCAAAAGGCATTCGCAAGTACTCGTAATGGCCATTTTCTGTGCTGAACGCGGTTTTAGGTATGTCGGCTTCATCAACTTCGATTTGATGAAATCCACTTGCCAAGTCGAGAGTTGTAAAATAGTGGCATTTTCCAAGTTTATCTAAAAGATCTGTGATGTTCGGGGGGGTATTTATCGTCCATACTTTTAAGGTTAAGGGCGCGAAAATCGCAAACAACCCTCCATTTTTGCACCCCCGAAGCGTCAATTTTCTTGGGGACCACCCAAATGGGCGCTGACCAAGGGGAACTGCTAGGACGAATAATATTCTGGTTTAACATTTTATTAATTTGTTTTTCGACCTCTTTTTTGTGTATAAATGGATACCTATAGTTTTTTGCATAAACTGGAACTTCATCAACTGTTCTAATATGATGTTTAATCTTATGAGTAAATGTAAGGGGTGTGCCTTCACGGTAAAATATATCAGAAAATTGGTTACACAAGTTTATTATTTTACTTTTTTCTTCAGTATTAAGGTGATCTGTTCTTATTAAGGAGGGGTCTAGTTTTGTTTTTGGTGAGTCATCGAAATTGTTGAAATCAATATTTTCGATTTCTTGTCTACAGAATTTTTCTACAACAAGGGGCTCGGAAAAATCTAAAGTTATAGGCTCGCAAGTGTTATTGAGAATGGCAGTAAGAGCTTTCCCATTGCGTGCTATTGTAAGGCATTCGGGAATTTCACAATTATGAATCTTTTGGTAGGGAATTATAATTTCACCATTTTTTATATTAGTCTTAACGCTAATTACCTGTTCGCATCTTGGAGAGATGGTTACACAATTAAGCTCTGTTTTGGTTTTATGAAAAGACAGTTTTATTTTTGAATACGGTGTAATCAAAAATCCTTTATCATAATCTAAACTTGCCTGGAGTAATTTTAGGTTATCGATTCCAATCAACCCATCAAATACGTCGTGGAATTTAAATAAAAAGAATTTGAGATTAATCTGTCGGGGTAATTTAAATATTTTAGATGCTGGTATCATGGCACTATACTTATGGGCGGATTTCTGAAAAACTGTGGAAACAATAAATGGGTCGTTTTTCACATAATTTGGAAAATATTTTAAAGCTAAATCAGGGCTAATAAATGATTTAGTCGATCCGGAATCGATCAAAAGTTTAAGGTTGTATTCAGGAAAGGTGATATAGGACAATTCATTACAATTAGTGGTGTTTAGGGAAATGACCTGGTTTATCAAATTTGCTCGGTCTCTTGTGAGGAATCCTGAAAATTTTGGCTCTGTGTTTCGTTTTCAGTCTGCGACTGCATTTGATATCCATCAGAGTTTTCATTAAGTGGGTAGCTCTGCGAATATTCCCCGGTATTTGCGTACTGCGAATACTCTCCACTATTGGTATACTGAAAACAATTGTGAGATAGGTCATGGTCATAATGCGTGTTATCGTAGTTTGTATCACTATCAAAACAAGAGTTGGTTTCGGTGTTGTACAGTTCTTGGAATGTGAATTTTGGACGAGGTGGCTGATACTGATTTTGTTGATGGGAAGTGTTGGCCGGCTCATCTCGTCTTTGAATGGAATTTGATACCACACTCATTGGTGTTGGCTTAGGTAATGGTTGGAAAGGATTAGGTTTAAATACGTTTTGTTGTGGTCTATTAAAATTGCCAGAATTATTTTGACTCCTGAATGGTGGTCTAAAATTCATTTGAGGCCTGTTTATATTAGAAAATGGTGCAATGTTTTGCCTAAATTGATTGTGATTGGTGTGCGCGTTAAATGGTAGTGAAAAATGGTTAGGTTGTGGTCTAAAGAAAGGCACGTTCGAACTGAAATTTTGATTTTGATTAAAAGGCCGATTAATTGGAATATTTCTGTTATTGCCAAAATTTTTTGGTTGTGTTTGGGATCCGTTTTGGAAATATTTAACATTTTGTTCTTGGTTTACCAATTGTATGGCCTCGGTCAAAGACCCTGGGCGCATACACCTAATAGTTGTGCCTATCGGTTCCCTAAGACCTGATAAGAAAGTTTTTAATGCCAAATTTTGATATAGTTCTCGTTTTATTCTTGCTGCTTCTGCAGTTTCGTGCGCATCTATGTAACTACATAACAAATTAAGTATTTCTAGACATCTATCATAAAAATTTTGCGGGGATTCGTTTGAATTTTGTCGTAACATTACCAAATCTCTATTTAGGCAACTTTCGTCGCGTCGATCGGCAAAATTTCTATAAAGAGTGTCTTTTACTTCTTGCCAGGTAGTTACGTTTTGTATGTTAATAACTAGCCTAGCGTTACCATTAAGTTTTCCTATAAGAGAATTAAGAATATAAGTATTTTGAAAATTATTGGGATTGGTAGCATCGTAAAATTGATTAATTATTGATTGGCACGTAGCCAAATATCTATTTAGTTCGGTAGCGTTACCGTCAAATATTGGCACACAATTTAAAAATTCTGGTTTAAATTGGTTAGTCATGTTTTCGTGATTTACGTTTTCTAAGTTAATATTTGCACTAGTATTACTACTTAAAATAAAATTATCTAAAACTAATTGATCTTCAGCACTAAGATATTGAATTTCAGTGAAATTATTGTTCTCAGTAGAACTACTTTGATTAATATTATTTACTGGTACTTCCGCTTGGGATTGGGAAATAGAGTCAGAGTTAGTTGAAGGATTCAATGACAAATTGTTTAAAATATTTACCAAGTCGTCCGCATAAGACATTTATCAAATTGCACTTACATTAATATCAACAGAAATCTTCTAGTCATCTTCTATAAGAAGCTCTTGCAGATACCCAGCGATGTCGTCTGAACACTCAAAAACTTCTTGCGGAAAGAACTATTCGGTTTCTTTCCCGATCTTCGTGTAGATGGTGGGTGGATGGACAGTTCCGCGATGGAATGGGTGTTCTGAATTCTGAGAAGCCACTCTGAACAGCACACGACACCTCCACGATCGAAAATCACAATAGGTTCGATTTTTGACAGTTTTCGAAAATCTCCGAAAATTGATTTGCAATCGCCGTTTATCGCAAATCAATATCTATCAAAATCCGCACGACTGCGCCAGTTAACTATTGATAACTAGAAATTCCGTTTTTAAAAAAATTTTATTTTTCTAAATTACAAAAATTCGAGATTGGATTCTTACGCTTCGAAGTCTTTACTCTGACTAACCGTAAAAATCCAGTACATTAGTTGAAGTGAAGTAAATAATGATATGCTTGCAAAAAGAAAATGTTATGTCAGCAGGTTGGCTATGGTCTTCGTTACAGGGTGTGATGTAACTCACGTAAACTAGCTTCGTTTCTAGTTTTTGTCTATATCACCGTCTACCACGTCAGCAACTACGGTGTTACTCAAAAACGAATCAGCCGTACATCTAAAATCAAAGAGAAGCTCATTAGGACTATTCTCAGTTGTACAAGGTGTTAATGACAAATACGATAGAACTAAAGCCTAGGTTGTCGATAGAAAACGTTTGCGTCTTTCGTCGCCGTTTGCGCTGTCCTTGAAGTTTACTTGACGTAAAGCAATGGGTACGGTTATATTTTTGCCGCCATCCTTTTGAGTTATCGCTAGCCGCCGAAAAGATGGCAATCTCTAACTTTGACAGAAGCGGCTAGCATAAATCGGCGTTTGCGTTAAGCTGCAACCAATGAAGTTGCTGGATTTAAGAGGGCCTTTCAAAACTTTTGTCCTTCCTAACAAATTTGACAAAACAAGACAAAAAAAAAATACTTGTAGGAGCTTTGAGTATTTTTACACCAAATAACATGCGGAATTCGCCACCTTCTTTGACGCCTTCTTTTCCATGATTTTTTTGATTTTGAATATTCATTCTCAGCAAATTAAAAAAAAACGCACATAAACTTAAAATCAAGCAAGACAAAATTGTTTTACACAAAAAGGCGATAAATATAAAAATAAAAGTAAGGCTCGAATTATAGGCGACGCCAAGCATAAACGTTTTCAATCTATAAAGGGGTAAAAACCAGCGTAAACGTCTAGCTGAAACGGACGACGCAAAACGCAAACTTTTTCAATCTATAACCCAGGCTTAATAGTTTGATCCCATTTTCTCTTATCATCAGAGGATGTTGATATAGAATTTAATAATAGTCTATTATAACGCTTAACATGTGTGTTGTCCCGTGAAAGTTGCATTTAGAACTGTTATTATGCAGAAGTCTTTAATAAAGTTCTTAAATGAGTCACTGGTAAAACATGTGCATCGATCACAAATAATTCGCCTAGGAACTCCAAACGTTTGGTATATTTCTATTTCTTCTAGGAAACCAATCAGAACCTTCCTAAAAGCGTCTATAGCTACTATAAAATGTGTATTTCCTTTACTGCTGTTAACAAACGGTCCTAGGTGGTCAATACGCATTGTATCCATAGGTGATGAAACTATATCAATAGTGTCAGACAAGACAAGCAGAGATGTAACGATTTGCATATTTTCTCATACGAGGAGACAAAATAATTACGACTGATGACCTTTAAAATGTATTCAGCTGCAAAATGCCCTTTGTTGTCATGATAATACGTTGTCACTACTCGCCTGGCAGGATTTGGAACATACCATTTGGGACCATTTCTGGTTTTCTGTATAATCTATTATCTTTAATAACGTAATGTTTAGGTATTTGTTTTCGGTCATTACCATTTAGTTTCTTTGAGGGAATATCAAATAGATACTTGCACTGTTCATCTTTTAACTGGGTAGCTAAAACCGAATCACTAGTTGAACTATCCACTTGAAGGATATGAATAAATTTGGCCTGATTAGTTTCATTACGCTTTTCCTTCGGGTTTGGATCCAGGTCTGTATTCGACTTCTAAGTTGAACTCCTGAGTCTTCAACTACCATCTTTCTATTCGGGGAATTAGGTCTCTCTTGGTCATTGCTGTTTTCATGCGTTGCAGTCCGTTACGATTTTAAATTTTAATACACAAATACACACGAAATCTTTGTAAAGAATTTACAGCAGCAGTCTCCAATTCATACGAATGGTACTTTTGCTCTCCTGTGACGACTACAACACATAACTGGTTTCAAATTATTGTCACACTGTCTTTGTAACAGGATACCTCCGAGACCAAGCAATGATACATCTGTGTGTAGTTCTGTTTCCAGAATTTTTGCTTTAACGATTCGAGCGCTTCCTTCTGGTCTGTCCCATACGTATGGTACATCCTTTTTCGTAAAAGATGTAAGTGGTCGTGCCACTTCGGCAAAACGCTTAACGTATTTGCCAAAATAACTGAAAATAGATATAAATTGGCGTCGGCATAGGAAAATTAGAAACTGCTCTTATTTTACCCTGCTTCTCGGAGAATGTTTAAGACGTCACCCAAGGCAATTAAACCTGATGTGATACTGGTGGATGCTACAAAAATATGATCCAAATAAACCATAGTTGTAGATAATCTCATTGATCCCAAAATTGTGTTTATAGTGCGTTGAAATTCCGTAGGAGGACCAAACAGCATCATTTTATATTCATATTGACCATCTGGGGTTACAAAAAATGTCAATATTCTGGAAGCCTTAGCTATTTTAATTTGGTAAAAACCACTTGCCATGTCAAGAGTCGTAAAGAACTTGCAACCTTTCAAAACTTCCAGATGATCATCTACCCGTGGCAAAGAATAACAACACTTTTAGCATTTAACGCCTTATAATCCACACACGTACGTGTCTCTCCATTTTTTTTATAAAGCACATTTACTGGAATATGGACAATTTGATTCTTGATGACATCAGCAGCTTACAATTCATCATTCGATAAGGCCTGTACGTTACAGGCTTATCATCTACCAATTCTATTGACATTTCGTAATTCTTTATTGTACCTAACTTGTTAACTTTTAACGCAAAATATTCGCGATATTTATTCAAAAGAGTTTGTTACGATAAGTGACTGATACGTTACCATCTACATGACCTTTTAAATCAGCAAGCATGAACTTTCCTTACCCCAGTTACTTCAGGTACACATCTTTCACCTCATGCAACCAGTTTATTGGCATCAAAACGTATCGGATGCGTGGATGTGTCTTAACACAGGAAAACTCGTTGGAGGGATCTCTGTGCTTGATTTAGCCACAAATTTAATCTTTTTCGCTGGAAGATGGCCAATTTGAGGTAATTCAGATTCAGTTCGTTCTAAAAAGTCGTACGTTGCCTATTTGCACGACTGTGATGGCATTCTCCTCGTTCAGTAAAGATTTTCCAATAATAACAGGTATATTCTGTATATGGTTTGGAATAACAAAGATGTCTACACCAGTCTTAAACAAATCCACCTCAGGATCAGCGTGGGATATTCCTAGGACTTTTGGAGTACTACCCCCATATCCATTAAGATATAAAGCTCTCTCAATCCATATTAGATCAACTTTTTGTGCAGCGCTTTGGCGAATAATGACCACTTCGCAGCCAGAATCTACAAATCCACGCAGCTCTTTACCATTTATGCGACAGACGACATAATAATCATCGGCATCTGATTTTTGTGTGGAGTTGCATAACATTGAATTTCGTGATGTTGAAGGTTTATTATTTCCACAGTTTTTTGCCACACGGCCCAGTCTTTTGCATATGGTGCACTCGTGGTTTAGGGCATTTTTTTGTATATGACCCAGGTTATGGCAGTTGAAGCATTTAGTAGGTTTTGTTGTTCTTCATTTTTGGTGAGCATCATCATTTCTGTTGCCATCTGGAAATTGGCGCCTAAACATTGCCCTGTTACGATCTGGTCTAGTTTCCCTTAATAGTGGTTAAAGTGGACAAATATTCCAAGTATAAAAGCTCTGGACTTTCATAGCGGCATATTTTTGCTCCAGCTTGAATAGTTGAGTCTAATATACTGTCAATGATCATCGCAACATAATTTGTACATTAGTAGTAACTGTACTTTAGAAAAATAGTATTCTGTCCATGTTTCCTTTACCATTTTGACCCTGACAATAATTTTTCTAAGAGCAGTAGGAAAATCTTGGTGATCTCTGAACGCTATGATAAGCATGCGCTTCTAATCAATCCAATTCCGCTAATCTGTATTGCATGTGACATATGGTGGTATTTTAGTCCCACTTATTTGTACTTGACATTTGATCAATTTTATCTAGCCATCGAGAGCTATTGTTATTCCTGTCATTTCGATCAGATTCTGGAATGCAATCTGTCTGATGGACACTCTTTCGTTACGTGCCTTATCTTTTTGTAAAAGTGTAACGACCAACTCTTCCAATTGGGTTATGCGTTTTTGTGATTGACTCTCGGTTATCTGTTCAGTTGAAATACTGCTTTGTGCAACATTTTGCATCAACAGAACAGTTTCGATAATAATTAATGACTTGTAAGTACAGTGTCTAACGTTTAAATCACTAGCGCTACTGCGTCACAATCTCTAACAGGTGTGTATGAACGTGGTTCATGCTCAGTTGCGGCGCGGTCTGCAGAACGTTCCTGCTGCCGTTGGCAAGGTCTAACATTTACATCAACCCGCTGGCCACAACGTGTCTTTTGTCGAAAGGACTTATTTGCTTTATTGTAGTTACGGTTTTGCCTTTATGGTCTTTCTTAAAAAAGCATCACTTAAGTATACTGTCCAAAATCTCTTTGAAATGCAGGTATTTATCCCACCGCGGCACTGTAACACTATGTTTATAAACCTTAATAATAATCACAAAATATTCATTTAATAAACGAAGAACCAATTATAAAGAACAAAGGACGTAAATTTAAATGTAATGTTAGAGCAGGACATTGTCAATTCAGTGTTAAATTCCGACTAAAACTTCTTCTAAGCCGATTAAAAGTATCTCTCCGGTTATATCTGCATTTTTTTGTTATGATTAGTCAGCGTATCCTGATTATCTAAAAGATTAGTAGGGTGAGTCAACATGTGTCTCATACCGAATATAAATATTATATTTTTATATTAAAAACTAAAAAACATAAGCAATTTTGTGACTTAAATGCAAGGCTGGCTTTTAGCCTAACGCAAATAAACGATAATTTTAATTAGTTCAATTTCTATGAATGAACAAATTAAAAGTAAACGTAAATCGTAAACTAAATATTAACAAAACGTTATTTATATAAATTGGATTTCTTAAATAGAACTTTTGTCCATATTTGCTTACATTCTCGATTTTAAAAATATAAGATTATGTCGGTTTATCGGGTCTTGCTTTTGATGTGTTACCAACATGGAATATCGGTGCTCAATCTCGAGTTTGTCGATAGTTTTTTGTGCCGTACGAAATTCTTTTATGTCCACGTATTTACATTGTAAATTTACGTGAGTTACATCACACCCTGTAACGAAGACCATAGCCAACCTGCTGACATAACATTCTTCTTTTTGCAAGCATATCATTATTTACTTCACTTCAACTAATGTACTGGATTTTTACGGTCAGTCAGAGTAAAGACTTCGAAGCGTAAGAATCCAATCTCGAATTTTTGTAATTTAGAAAAATAAAATTTTTTTAAAAACGGAATTTCTAGTTATCAATAGTTAACCGGCGCAGTCGTGCGGATTTTGATAGATATTGATTTGCGATAAACGGCGATTGCAAATCAATTTTCGGAGATTTTCGAAAACTTTCAAAAATAGAACCTATTGTGATTTTCGATCATGGAGGTGTCGTGTGCTGTTCAGAGTGGCTTCTCAGAATTCAGAACACCCATTCCATCGCGGAACTGTCCATCCACCCACCATCTACACGAAGATCGGGAAAGAAACCGAATAGTTCTTTCCGCAAGAAGTTTTTGAGTGTTCAGACGACATCGCTGGGTATCTGCAAGAGCTTCTTATAGAAGATGACTAGAAGATTTCTGTTGATATTAATGTAAGTGCAATTTGATAAATGTCTTATGCGGACGACTTGGTAAATATTTTAAACAATTTGTCATTGAATCCTTCAACTAACTCTGACTCTATTTCCCAATCCCAAGCGGAAGTACCAGTAAATAATATTAATCAAAGTAGTTCTACTGAGAACAATAATTTCACTGAAATTCAATATCTTAGTGCTGAAGATCAATTAGTTTTAGATAATTTTATTTTAAGTAGTAATACTAGTGCAAATATTAACTTAGAAAACGTAAATCACGAAAACATGACTAACCAATTTAAACCAGAATTTTTAAATTGTGTGCCAATATTTGACGGTAACGCTACCGAACTAAATAGATATTTGGCTACGTGCCAATCAATAATTAATCAATTTTACGATGCTACCAATCCCAATAATTTTCAAAATACTTATATTCTTAATTCTCTTATAGGAAAACTTAATGGTAACGCTAGGCTAGTTATTAACATACAAAACGTAACTACCTGGCAAGAAGTAAAAGACACTCTTTATAGAAATTTTGCCGATCGACGCGACGAAAGTTGCCTAAATAGAGATTTGGTAATGTTACGACAAAATTCAAACGAATCCCCGCAAAATTTTTATGATAGATGTCTAGAAATACTTAATTTGTTATGTAGTTACATAGATGCGCACGAAACTGCAGAAGCAGCAAGAATAAAACGAGAACTATATCAAAATTTGGCATTAAAAACTTTCTTATCAGGTCTTAGGGAACCGATAGGCACAACTATTAGGTGTATGCGCCCAGGGTCTTTGACCGAGGCCATACAATTGGTAAACCAAGAACAAAACGTTAAATATTTCCAAAACGGATCCCAAACACAACCAAAAAATTTTGGCAATAACAGAAATATTCCAATTAATCGGCCTTTTAATCAAAATCAAAATTTCAGTTTGAACGTGCCTTTCTTTAGACCACAACCTAACCATTTTTCACTACCATTTAACGCGCACACCAATCACAATCAATTTAGGCAAAACATTGCACCATTTTCTAATATAAACAGGCCTCAAATGAATTTTAGACCACCATTCAGGAGTCAAAATAATTCTGGCAATTTTAATAGACCACAACAAAACGTATTTAAACCTAATCCTTTCCAACCATTACCTAAGCCAACAGCAATGAGTGTGGTATCAAATTCCATTCAAAGACGAGATGAGCCGGCCAACACTTCCCATCAACAAAATCAGTATCAGCCACCTCGTCCAAAATTCACATTCCAAGAACTGTACAACACCGAAACCAACTCTTGTTTTGATAGTGATACAAACTACGATAACACGCATTATGACCATGACCTATCTCACAATTGTTTTCAGTATACCAATAGTGGAGAGTATTCGCAGTACGCAAATACCGGGGAATATTCGCAGAGCTACCCACTTAATGAAAACTCTGACGGATATCAAATGCAGTCGCAGACTGAAAACGAAACACAGAGCCAAAATTTTCAGGATTCCTCACAAGAGACCGAGCAAATTTGATAAACCAGGTCATTTCCCTAAACACCACTAATTGTAATGAATTGTCCTATATCACCTTTCCTGAATACAACCTTAAACTTTTGATCGATTCCGGATCGACTAAATCATTTATTAGCCCTGATTTAGCTTTAAAATATTTTCCAAATTATGTGAAAAACGACCCATTTATTGTTTCCACAGTTTTTCAGAAATCCGCCAATAAGTATAGTGCCATGATACCAGCATCTAAAATATTTAAATTACCCCGACAGATTAATCTCAAATTCTTTTTATTTAAATTCCACGACGTATTTGATGGGTTGATTGGAATCGATAACCTAAAATTACTCCAGGCAAGTTTAGATTATGATAAAGGATTTTTGATTACACCGTATTCAAAAATAAAACTGTCTTTTCATAAAACCAAAACAGAGCTTAATTATGTAACCATCTCTCCAAGGTGCGAACAGGTAATTAGCGTTAAGACTAATATAAAAAATGGTGAAATTATAATTCCCTACCAAAAGATTCATAATTGTGAAATTCCCGAATGCCTTACAATAGCACGCAATGGGAAAGCTCTTACTGCCATTCTCAATAACACTTGCGAGCCTATAACTTTAGATTTTTCCGAGCCCCTTGTTGTAGAAAAATTCTGTAGACAAGAAATCGAAAATATTGATTTCAACAATTTCGATGACTCACCAAAAACAAAACTAGACCCCTCCTTAATAAGAACAGATCACCTTAATACTGAAGAAAAAAGTAAAATAATAAAATTGTGTAACCAATTTTCTGATATATTTTACCGTGAAGGCACACCCCTTACATTTACTCATAAGATTAAACATCATATTAGAACAGTTGATGAAGTTCCAGTTTATGCAAAAAACTATAGGTATCCATTTATACACAAAAAAGAGGTCGAAAAACAAATTAATAAAATGTTAAACCAGAATATTATTCGTCCTAGCAGTTCCCCTTGGTCAGCGCCCATTTGGGTGGTCCCCAAGAAAATTGACGCTTCGGGGGTGCAAAAATGGAGGGTTGTTTGCGATTTTCGCGCCCTTAACCTTAAAAGTATGGACGATAAATACCCCCTCCCGAACATCACAGATCTTTTAGATAAGCTTGGAAAATGCCACTATTTTACAACTCTCGACTTGGCAAGTGGATTTCATCAAATCGAAGTTGATGAAGCCGACATACCTAAAACCGCGTTCAGCACAGAAAATGGCCATTACGAGTACTTGCGAATGCCTTTTGGGCTCAAAAACGCCCCCGCGACGTTCCAACGAGTAATGGATAATATTCTACGCGGAATCACCACCGAAAAATGTGCAGTTTATCTAGATGACATAATAGTTTTTTCTAGCTCTCTTCAAGAGCATATAGAAAAGTTAACCGAGGTTTTCAAACGATTGAGGGAATCCAATTTTAAAATCCAGTTGGATAAATCAGAATTTTTAAAAAAAGAAGTTGCCTACTTAGGGCACATAGTTACCCCAGAGGGCGTTAAGCCCAACCCCGATAAAATTAAAGCTATAAAAAATTATCTAATACCTAGTACTACTAAACAAATAAAAGGATTTTTGGGTCTCTTAGGTTACTACAGACGTTTTATCGATAATTTTGCAAAAATTACAAAACCGTTGACAAAATGTCTTAAAAAAGGTGCCAAAATTATTCATAATGAGGAATTTGTCAATTGTTTCAATAATTGTAAAAATCTTCTTATAAATGAACCGATATTACAATATCCCGATTTCACGAAACCGTTTAACTTAACTTGCGACGGCAGCAATGTGGCTCTTGGATGCGTCCTCAGTCAAGGCCCAATAGGTCAAGACTTGCCCGTAGCATATGCATCGCGAACATTAAACGACTCCGAGCAAAAATATTCCACCATAGAAAAAGAGTGTCTGTGTATTGTTTGGGCCACAAAGTATTTCCGCCCCTACCTATTTGGTAGAAAGTTCAACATTATAACAGATCATAAGCCCCTCCAGTGGCTCTTCTCGTTAAAAGACCCTAGTTCTAAACTGGTTAGGTGGAGACTCAAATTAGAGGAGTTCGACTACAAAATCATATACAAAAAGGGAAAGCTTAATACAAACGCGGATGCGCTATCGCGAATCGAGTTACACACTAAAGAGACAGGCGAAAATTTTGACCTAGGTAGGTACACAAATGAAATAACCCAAAATTTAAGCCAAAATAACGAAAGTACCGTGGAAAATCAAAATCTTCAAAACTCACATAATATCATAAATAGCGACAACTCCGAAAAGGCGAGCCATGATATAGATCAAATATCTACATTAGTTCATGTAGACGATGAACCTCCAGCTATCCCGGCGCCCGAACCAGATGATGACGACGCCACGGTTCACTCGAACGCGTCACATGACCCTGTCGCCGGTGTCCCCATATTAGATATCGCTGTCAATTACGGTGCCAACCAATTGCTCATACAAGAAGTTTTACATTCTCCTGCGAAACCTAAAACCATAATTTTGTTCGAAAAGAAACGTCGGATCGTTGCCAAATTTCCAAAAACGATTTTGAGCAAGACATTTTAAATCTAATAAAACAATACGTAGTACCAGAAAAATTGTATTACGTTTATTTCGAAAACCCCGATACATACGAACCTTTTTCAGAAGTGATAAGAAAAAACTTTAGGTGGCCTTCTATCAATCTTAAACGCTGTTTGAAAAAATTAATCGATGTGACCGAAAAACAAGACATACCGGAAATTATCAAAAACTACCACGAAGGCAAATCAAATCATCGAGGAATCGACGAAACGTTAGAAAAAATCAAAATTAAATATTATTGGCCCAACTTGAAAAATTCAATACAGACTTTTATAAACGATTGCGAAACCTGTCAAATTAGCAAATATGAACGTCGCCCAGTCAAAATGAAAATGAATGTAACCCCCACGCCGACCGAGCCCTTTGAAATTGTCCACCTAGATACATATACTCTAGAGCAGAGTAAATTTCTAACCATCATAGAGAGCTTCTCTAAGTACGCTCAGGCATATCCCTTAAAATCACTGGCCTCAACAGAAATCGTGGATAATCTTCTTTTCTATTTCTCCCATCATAAAATTCCGAAACAAATTATTGTTGATAACGGTACGGAATTTAAAAATTCGGTTGTTACTGAACTCCTACAACTCCACAAAATAAAAATTCATTTTGCTCTCCTCAACACCCTCAATCAAATGGGCTGATTGAAAGACTACACTCAACCCTTGCTGAACACATACGTCTTCTTAATAACCAAGAATTTAAAAATACACCGGTTTCCCAAAAAATGATATATGCCATTCTGGCCTACAATAATTCAATACACTCCTCCACTAAACTGAAACCGACTGACGTAGTTAATGGGCATATAACAGCTGACGACCCGTTTGACATAAATATCGATCAATTATTACTAAGCGATTATATCAGCAATCACAAACAAAAAGCAAAACTCTTGTATGCTAAAATCAACGAAAAATTATCGGAGTCAGAAGAAAAGTTAATCGATAAAATTAACAAAAATAGGGACGACCCCGAAATTTTTGAAGCCGAACAAGATGTATATGTAAAAAAGCATGTGCGGCAAAAAGATGCCAATAAATTCTCAAAACCAAGCAAACTTATTTCTGTTAATAAAAAACGCAAGACGGCTAAAACTAGTTCCCATGAGAAAGTACACTTAAGTAATATAAAACGTTCCCTGAGAAAACGATACAGTTTTACCAACTAATGCTTTATTTTAATCTTTTCAGCATTCTTCGCTTAACATTCGGATTCGAAGAAAAAATTACCGTGAGAGAATTAAAAGACAATCCCGGTGTAATTCCTTTTAATCTAGGAAATGCAAAAGTGCAAAAATCCACTCACACACTTATTCATTATTATGACCTTAACCCAATTTTGACGGAATTAAATAAGCTTCATAATAAATCTAGAAATCTAACAGACACAATTAATAAACATGCTGAATATAGCTTTGATGTCTCAAATTACCTTAAAATTCTTAAGCTTATACAGGACCGTGTTGACACAAAAATACGAGAAATTATACCTCGTCCGAATAAAGTAAAACGAGGATTATTTAATGGTTTAGGATGGTTTTTCAAATCTATAACGGGAAATTTGGACGCATACGATGGGGAAAGGTATGATAAAATAATTTCGGAACTTCAAAATAATCAAAATACGGTAAATTCAAATATTTTAAAAGAAAACTCAATATCTCTGAGCATAATTAAAAAATTTAATGCCACTATTCAACAAATTAGGGTTAACGAAAAATTATTGGAATCTAAATTAAATCAAATAGGAATAATTGTACAAAAAACTGCTTACAGAGACAATTCTATCTTCATTAAAGATATCACAAACCAAATAATAAATGTCTATGAAATCATTGACTTAATACGTCAAGATATTGAAAACTCAATTACATTTTCTAAGTTAAAAATTATGCATTCAAGTCTTATTAAGACAGAAGATCTCTATCTTGAACTTTTAGAGGTCCAAAAACTAATTGGCACTGACCAAATGCCATTAGAGGTTATGCTAGAAAACATCTTGTTGTATGAAAAAATAATTAACATAGACTGTTTTGTATTTAAAAATAAGATAACATATTTACTGCGTATTCCGATAACGTACCCGATTTATTTTAAATTCCTCCACCTTTACTCTATTCCTATATTGAGAGAGAGTCAGTTTAAGGTTATTATCCCGCGAAAACCCTTTCTTGTAATAAACAAATTGCACTACGCATTCCGAAACCACAGATGTACAGAAGTCAAAGCCCAACACTATGTTTGCGATAAAATGGAATTCAAAGAAATCAGCGAAAGCAGCCCATGCACTGTTAAACTTCTACAAGATGCCAAGAACACCTCCACTTGTCAACAGATCGAAATAAAAATCACAAAGTCAACAATTAAACAATTAGATGTTCCGGAACAATGGGTCCTTATCCTACCGCAAGAAGAAATCGTCAAATTCAAATGCAACAGCCAAGAAGAAAGCCGAAAATTCCTGGGTACTTATTTACTAAAAGTACCACATAACTGCAAGGTGACATCAAGTCAAGAATCCATCACTAATAGTCGAGTAGCCGCACCTAACATCAGTGAACCGATATTGTTCCCTGACCTCGACAATGAAATACGCCTTCTGCCCACACTTAATCTTAGAGTGCAGTTGCAAGAAATTGAATTAGATGGGCTACATGAAGTACAGAATTTAATTGAAGAAAACCAACCGGAACAATTCTGTCCTGGTGTTTCTGGCTCACCCAGTATGTGGACTATCATGTTGTACGCCGCCGTAGTAAGCGCCCTTGTCTGGGTCATTTACAAAAAGAGATGTTCCTATAAACTGAAGAATCCCCGAGAAGTAGAACTTCAAGACGTTCAACTACCCCGTTAGCCGTGGAGTTGAAGCCTTGGGGGGAGGAGTTACATCACACCCTGTAACGAAGACCATAGCCAACCTGCTGACATAACATTCTTCTTTTTGCAAGCATATCATTATTTACTTCACTTCAACTAATGTACTGGATTTTTACGGTCAGTCAGAGTAAAGACTTCGAAGCGTAAGAATCCAATCTCGAATTTTTGTAATTTAGAAAAATAAAATTTTTTTAAAAACGGAATTTCTAGTTATCAATAGTTAACTCGTATAAATAGGAACGATTTTTAGACAAATATACCACCCCCTTCCCCCCGTTAAACGGAAAGTTAGTGAAATTCATGGGACGCCCTAAGCTATGGATTAATAGACGTAACCACGGATAGAAATGCATCCAAAATATTAGACGGAAAAAAATTACCTTAATATCTATTTGGATAAGTATAATTTTAGCCTTATTTATGTTATTATTGAAAGCACTACCAAAGAAAATTTTGGCTGTATATCCTCGCAGAATTGGGCATATTTTACACAAAAACTTAAAAGCATAATTGAAGTAAAATCTGTATGAAAAAATAGAGTAAGGGAAGGGTTTAACTAAGTTCACTTCAAGACGCGAATGACCTAATTAATAATAACAGTTTGGAATAAGAACAATTACGCGCTTTCATTCCTAGTCGTATTTTAGAGACAAAAGATTTAATTAAACGGGTTGATACCTTCTTTGATGAAGATTATATTCTTTAAGATATTAAGTCTTTAGACAAAAATTTTAAAGTTCAAAGGTTTACAAAAAAATATGTGTAACTGTAACAGTTAAAAACTAGACAGGGCCTTTAACATTTGAAGGTAATATATTACTCTCAGAAATAACTATTGATAGGGTTATTTTTCAAGTATATGTATATATATATATATATATATATATATATATATATATATATATGTATATATATATTCTAATTTTGTTTTCTTGGGTATTTTGGTTCGATAGTAGGAATAAAATTAAAACAAATTTAATTTCATTTTTGTTACATTTTTATAGACGTTTCGACCATTTATGGTTGGTCTTCATCAGTATTTTTTTTGTGTGTCTGTAACAATAGAAAACCGAGATAAGATATTTTTCTTAAAAGACTATTATAAATTGTATGGACAAATTATTAATAATATTATTTTAACATTTTAGATGACTTACCATAAGAAGGATCTTTCAGAATTCATCTTTATGCAACATTTAAAAACAGCACGTTTTCCATACAACACTCAGAAACAGCACATTTAAAAACATTGAAAAGAACGTCATACAGATTAAAATTACTATAATATTAATTGCTACGAGTATGTCTATCTTCGAGCGACACTGCTTTAACTGGCAGAATGCGTTCATGTGAAACGTCGGTTAAGGAATTCTATGGGTTTTTTTTTATATATATATTAGTTTAAAAAAGGCAAAGATAATTAGATTTGTTTTGAACTGTTTTATTATTTAAAAGGTGTTATATTGTTTATTTACTTTTGAATTTAGAAGAAAGGGGGCTAATTTAGTTTGTTTTTTTTTATATTAATTTAATGTATATATGAAGTCAGTTTTAGAGTTATTTGATAACGTTATAATATATTTGGCTCAAATTCTTTATGTCTGTTTTGTCATTTATAGCATTGATCTCCCGTTTTATGTATAACTTTTCCAGAAACTCTCTCTTTTTTTGATTAATTTCCGTATTTAGAATAGTAGTATCTTGAAAGTTAAAAGTATGTTTATATTCTGTTTCGTGATTTGTAAGCGCTGTTTTATTTTTTTTATCATACTTGTGTCCATTCAAACGATTTTTAAGATACTGTGTGGTTTGCCCTATATAGACATTTGGGCAGTCGTTGCATTTTATTTTGTATATAGTGTGTGTTTTTTGAATATATATATATATATATATATATATATATATATATATATAATATATATATATATATATATATATATATATATATATATATATATATATATGACAAACAAAAATCTTTTTTGGCTTTTTCGCAACTGAATAAAAATATTTAACTTTAAATTAATTGAAGCAGATATTTAATATAATTACATACCTCAACATGTAGACTAGTCTGTCTACGGAATGTTTCGATACATGTTGAGGTATGTAATTATATTAAATATCTGCTTCAATTAATTTAAAGTTAAATATTTTTATTCAGTTGCGAAAAAGCCAAAAAAGATTTTTGTTTGTCAATCTAAACGCAACAAATAATCTGAACGCATTTAAAATATATATATATATATATATATATATATATATATATATATATATATATATATATATATATATATGTAACCCAATACTATAAATTCCTAAATTACTAATTATTTCCAAGCAATGCAAGACAAAAGACACTTTTTGTATTATATGCAGAATAATTGAACATACATGTACATTGTACTAAGTCAAACTTCAAAAGTTGTCCTTTCTATATAAAACAAAAAAATATAAAAAAATGATGATTGATAAAATTACATAATTTTGTAAACAGCTTTTCTCCATTATCAGACTATAACAAAAATAACTCACTAAGTCAGCAACCTAGGAATATACCAATGACATTACCTATGTCGCTACCAATTATTAATTGGTACAGAAATGATCGATGTAATATTAAAAAGAGAAAGTTTAATACTTCCCCTCTACCAAATCAGATGTTCCCTATTGTTTTTGGACCTCCTACAGCAATAACTTCCCATTATGTGGCGAACGAATGAAGAAAATAAAATTATATAAAATTTTGCGGAGTACTTCATTAAATTAATAAAAAAACTAAAGAACTAAATTATTTAGAAGAAGTAAGAAATTTGCAGTAGACTGTTGAATTTGTTACCTTGTCATCTTCAGCACAAAAATCATATCTGCAACACTTTTTACACTGGACTGCACAGTCTGTTGTGTGTCGAAATATTGTTTTAAAATAATGTTGACATTGCGTTAATCAATGAGACATGGTATAAATCTAGATCAAACTATTACTTTTTCGGGATACAATATTTTAAGACAAGACAGAGTCGACGGGAAGGCGGGCGCCGCCATATTTATTAAAAAAAACTTTCATATACCCCTCTCTGTTTGGTTTTAATTAAAATGCCGGCCTAAGGTAGAGAACTATATTGGCGAATTTGGCTCTAAAAGCAAGACCGGTATTTTCAAAAATAATACTGTGTATATTTTTTACATACTGTAAACCCTACAGGCTATAAGAAAATAAGTTACAGTTTAATATTAATCTCTCTATCTGTATAAATAAACTTTTTAGCTTAGATAAGTTGTCCGCTTAAAATCGGTAACATTCAAGAAAATTTGCAAGATAGAGCTAAAAACCATTTCTGAAAAACTCTTCTCGTTTTAAAATACTCGAATTTAAATATTTATCTAAAGGTTCGCTTGTCCCGTTCGCTTTGTCCAACAGCTTATTTAGGCCATTATTGTTGTAGCAAATGCATAGAATTAAAAGTATATCAGTTTAGAACACTTTAACAAAAGCTTGTGATTTAAAAAGTTTTTTAAAATATATTATTTTAAACCTTTAGAATTGCTATTTCTATATTATATAAAATATATAAATTAAATCGTTAAAAGGTAAATCTTATAATAAATACAGTTAATAAGAATTTCACTTGAAGTTACTAACAATATTACAAAAAGGAATAAAAATCAAACTAGTCACTTGTTAAGACCTAAATCGAGATCAAAGACGTGAAAAAAAACGAAAAAAGTTACTAACTGATCCACACTAGCGATTGACATACATGATACAGGCTGTAAAAGGTCGACATTTTATATAGATTATAAAAATACCGCGGTATCTGTTGAATTATACAACATAATTTAACCTCAGTTTCGTTTAAACTTGACTTTCGCGAGAGACGCCAGAGGCTGCTTTCAAAAGGCAGGCTAAAAAGTGCAAAATGAGTATCTAAACTTTAGATTCAATGATAAAAATGTGCTATTCATTTGCTTTTGTTGAACCAACAACATATTATATGTATTTTGTATGTTCATTGTATATGCCTATAAATTAAGATTTTGTAACAAAGATTCAGATTTTTTTTGCGATCTAACTAAATTTTTAATAGGTATAACATTTTTTTTTGCCAGCCAACTAAATTATTTAATAGATATTTTTTAGTTACTCGGGTGCCGTTGCATCCAAAAAATAGGTTTTGTTCAAGAAACAAAAAAAACTTGAAAATTTTCGCCAGTGTTATAGATCATAGGCAGCCGTGTCTGGCAACTGTGGACGGGATATGAGAAATTTTGATGGATCTTAATTCTACTAAAAAACGGCAAAGGTGAGATCCATTTAACCATTTTATTTTGTTACATCGTCTATTCAGGGTCTTATCGGTCTTTGATATAAATAACTAAAAAGTCGACTTACGCGATTTGTCTCAGACATGGAAACAGATATGTGAAAGTAAATAAAATCTCGTACAAAACATCTTAGTGTCCTATCTTATTCACTTTACCAGCGAGCTAAATACGCTTAAGTGAAAAAAATATATTTACTTCTATGTTTAACGAATAAATAGGTTGTTTTCCGAAAAATTTTTCGCTTCTCAAAATGTCAACTGGTTTATTAGCTAAATTACTAATATTTTTTGATTTTCATAATAAGAAACTATGAAAGATGGGTAAAAATCAGTCAATACAGAACTTATAAAGCCTAGGAGGTTTTTATTTATGACAATATTAACTATGTAATTTTAGTAACTACTTTAGATATTTTAGTATATAGTAAGTAATTTGAAACAAATAGAAACAACTAAACTCCGTGTCTTTTATTTAAATATCGCAATATTTCGGCTTCTTTAGCTAAGCCATTACAAATTCAGAATCGATAGTTGTAGCAGTGCAGCGGACAAGCTGTAGGTCTGGGGACAGCCATTAATGATGTGGCACAAATCTTATACGAGCCAGTTTTATCATCGTGTCAACACCAGTTGCCGGCGACAATACCCGCTTTAATGTAGGTTTCTTTCTTCAGTGGCGCCGATTACTTACATGTTAAACCTACAAACCTAAAAAGCACTAGTAAATTCCACTTTGGATTTACTGAATGTTTTGACCAAGTAAATTTGTAAGAGATTATCTATCTTAACTAAGAAAATAGACTGAAATTCGAAGTCAGCATTCACTTATGTAGAAAAAGAGGTATTTCACCATACATGTACATGAGTTCGGAAACGTTTCGTTTTCAAGATACGGAGTGTTAAAATTTTAAAAATGTATTTATGTGTCTCGTACATTTCTACAGATATTTAGTACAGGATAAATCGTAATTAACCTCAATAAAATGACCAAATACATTGTAGAAAATTATTCAGGGTGTAACTGGCTTCGACGTACGTTCCTTTTGACTGCATCAGAAAATTTGCTATAGCGACACTGACTCAGTTTAGTACAAGTATCGAATTTCCATCTTTATTTTAAAAATTTTATATTTTTTGGACCTTTTTGATATCTTGAACCATTTTAAGGAATTTAGAGAAATGTGTTTAAAAACATGGATATTTTTAACGATTTTCAGCTTGTAATTTAAATAATAAAAGCTGATGCTAAAACCATCGATACTTTTCATGTTTTTAATCATATTTTTCTAAATTATTTCAAAACGGTGAAGATATCATAAAAGTTTAAAAAAGGCATAAAATTTGTGATACAAAGCAGGAACTTTTTTTGGGGCGGTCAAAGGGGTCGTGACCCCAAAGAAGTTAGACCCTGTATAGTTCTCTAAAATATAATATCTGTTTTGTAGATATCAATTACGGTTTATTGTGTGCAAAATTTGAATTAAATATCTCTGAAAATGTACGAGGCGCACCAAAAAACTTAAAATTTTAACACCCTCCATCTTGAAAAAGAAGCCTTTCCGGACCGATTTACATAAGAACTTCTTTTAATATTTTTATATGTGGAATAGCCCTACAAATATTGGAGTGGAATTTCCCTGCTTTTTTTTTAACCCACAATGATGTTATTGGCGCTTATCACGAATTGATTATTGATATAATAACTATATATTTATGAGAAGGGATATAGCTTGTTTGTCATTAACGCCGTGTAAAAATAGAGAAGCCATTTTACAAAAAAAATCCGAAATGTATTGAATAACGTATGCTCAAGAACAGAAATTGCATTTAAATATTTGATAAATTATTGACAACTGACAATGATCGAATAAATGTAAACAAAATACTTTGTTTCTATTGCATATTATCTTACAAACGAAACCGTTTTTATCTGTGGTTTTGAATCTAAACTTCGGTAGAAGTGTTTAGTCAATCTAATGGATTTAGTGAAGAGACTATGGACTCAATTTTACCACAAATTCTGAAAGGAAATGAGAGAAAATTTATAATAATCCATTTCAGTTTTTTAATATATTATGCTGACCCAAGGAAGAATATAAAGCAATGACTACTCGCCTAAATTCTAACAAAGGCTGCTACATAGTAAATACTAAACTAATACTAACTAATCAGTTCTTTGTTGAGAAGTCATGGCCACCTCGAATTTGAAACTGGTGACGTCTCAAAATTGAAAAACAAAAACGGTGCACATGTAATTGTTACTTTTGCATGCATTGTTGCCAATTTGAAAAAGTTAAAATTTAAGCACAAAACAGAAAAACAAATGGCTTAAAATTTTCGTTTCATGAGACATTTAGTCTCGTTCGATCTTCAGAAAAAACTTGTATGAAATAAGTTACGAAACGGTGTTTCGTGTAACGGGAACCCGCTATGTTAGTCCAGAAAAAATTCACTCGTTACACAAAATATTACATTTAGGAACTGGTTACATAAATTGCTATTCGGTGATAGCATTTTTGTATGATTTTCCGGATTATTTACGTTAAAACTATTTTTTTTAATATATCTTCAAAGCTGCCGGAAGCGTCTTTAAAATCAGCTTAAAAATATAAATACAAATAAAGCCATACCACTGTAAGATCGGTGCCGTATGTTGCATATCTATTTAGAATAGTTGAAGTTGATTTGATAATAATTACCTATATTACATTTCGTTATAGATAAATATTGGTTGCCAACGAATATTAAATAATCCAGATATGGACAACATGGCCTGCGCACGTTGGAAATATTCTGAAACTAATTTTACAGATGCTTCACTTTTCGATCATATAAGTTTCGCAATAAAAATTTTCGCATTATATAAATAAATTTTTATTATTAGTGAAACAATTATATTTTTTTAATAATAGAAGTGGTATATTATTAAATTTCCTTATTTTATTGAAAAAATTTAAATTTTTTTTGCACAACCTTCCATGCATCATCAACTTTATTCTTTGAAGGACTCAAACAGTATTTCTTAGAGCAAAACCGTTTGCACTTTCTCGTCTTAGTTTTAAATTATAGATCTTTTGGCATCAACTTCGAGTTTAACCGGAAGTCATAATTTTTGACACTTCCGATTGAAAAAAAAGTTAATCTAAAAAGACAGATAATTTAAATCTAAGATAGGAAAATGCAAAGATTTTTTTTTTAAAAAACCGTGTAGGACCTCCTACAGATTATTAAATATGCCAACAAATATGCAAAACAAACTAATTTTGATGCGTAATATACAAAAAAAGTCTCGAATTTTTATTCAAATCAGAAAATTAAATACAGGGTGTGTTCATTAAAAATAAATTATTTTACTAAATATAAAATCGTACGACCCTGTATATACCAAAATATTTTAGAATTATCATTTGTTCTTAATATTTAAAGTTAGGAAAAAACTCTTTTTATAACTTTTCTATATTTCAAGATATCGCCGGCCCCCCTTCTTAGTTTAACGAATACAGGGGGTAAATGAATATAAGGGAAAGTTGTGGCTAGAAAACTTTTAAAAATATGCGTTAAATACTCTTTCACCTAGGGACCTATTTATGTAGAATTTTGTACCACATTTTTTTCGTAAAATAATCTTAAAATAATAAAATTTTTACCTTTCAACCCCTAAATAAATCCAACTAGCCAGATTGGGAGTACTTCTCGAGATATGCTAAAGACATCAAAGTCTCCACGATGCAGATTGGGAAAAGCTTTTATCGAAGCCTTGCCTTTTGGATCTAATTTTACTGGACTGTCAGGCATATGAAACAAGCTATTTTCTTCCTTCCGGAGTATTTTAACATCTCCTTTCCATTACTAAAGCCAATCTGGAAAGGACCTACCGCTTAAAGTGGGCTTCGAACCACGGTCCTAAATCATTCTATTGATCCCCACCCACAACCCGCCCCCGAGCTGCCAACTCTCGGGTTACGTTGTAGCCTTTGATATGTATTAAGTGACATATCGACTGACAATTGTGTATCTGCACCAACAACCCCTATCCTTCCCACGTGATGTTCGACCGTCGTCAATGAGATGGCACACGATGTAGATACATTTTACACTTATCTGTTTGGATTATTACCTCTGATTTCAGCAGCACGACGCAAGTAAGGTGTATGTGCCCATCAGGATTCGAATCTGGCCGTGCGGGGACCATACTCAGATGTCGAATGTGTAAACGCACTCTGCCACCTAACCACAAACAAACTGTTTGTTTAAAGGTTTTATATGTCAAAAATTCTATTTTACAGCCAAGTTTTTTAAAAATTTGTGTGCAACGCCGCTGATGACGTTCTTATGTATCAAATAACCTCTTTAGTGTAGGCCTATTTGTTGTGTATTTTCTTTCCGTTTTAACCCTAAAAAATACCTCGCTAGATTAAATAATTTTCTTCGTCTCTCTAATATGAAACATAACATAAAGCATAGTTGCAGACGTAATATTAGTTTTAACATAATTTTGACAAAAAAGGCATTTGAACAAAAAAAATTAATTTGAACAGTATTCATTAAAGAAAGATTTCGAATTTAAACATTATCATTTCGTACGAAAAAAATATCATCGACAAATAAATAATAAACTGCGTATATAATAAATATTTTATCTGCAAATGTTATGTTTTTAAACTAAGTTATGTTATTAAACTAACGCACAAAATTCTTAGAAAATCAGTTCTGCAGAAAAACCAAAAGAATTAGGAAAATTATATCCATGATAACCCGAAAAGTGTTTGATCAAGATAAAGGAATGACACCCAAAATGACACTGAGGAAAATCATCTGATCTAGGAAGGCAATTGCAAAGTATGCATAACTGGTTGTACACTAATTTTGAAATGAAATAAGGTTGATATAAAAAGTGGATACTATGAAACGGCATAACTGAGAGTTTAGACAAACCACGTTTTGTTGTTTAACTATCCACGCTTATAAAAAAATAGATTATTTATTTTGAACAACTTCATTTCAATTTAGAAAAAAATATGCTTTAATTTTTTGTAGCGTGTGTTAAATTAAATTTGTTTTTCGGTAGTTGATATTTATTTTTTTTCGTGATCTAACTTTTTTTTATATAAAGTCGATATTCTGATTTATTTTTAGTGACCACAAAAGTAATTTTGGGGGTATTTTAGGTTGGATGATGGTCAATAAAAAGTACATAAAAAATTTATTGTTGTAATTAGTTGACGTTTCGACCTCTATGTACATGGCGCAACACAGTTAATATACAATAAGATTTCAATGAGTATAAAATAAATTTAGATTAAAATCAAAGTTGTCTGGCAGGCATTACCATACTTACATACAAATGTGATTTTCCGTGTTAAACGTAAAATATATAATTTGTGTGATTTTATATACTTAATGTGTTTTAATACGTATCGTCAGTTTTAAATGTATTAAAATACGCTACAGGTTTTTAGAGTCTATAGGTATAATTGTAAAACAATTTATTTATTTCTCTTTACTAACATAAATTTTCTAAAGAACATTGCCCCTTAAAATTAAAAGAAAAAACAATATTTAATTACAGTTCCCAACTTTTATAGTCTTGAAGATGACATCATAGAGGTCAAAACGTCGACTTATTACAATTATTGACCAAAAACACCCCCAAAATAATAATATAATAATCAAATAATGTATGGTTTAGCCAAATTTTAAAACAAACATTTTGTTTTTTTTTTGTTTTCAAATATATCCGTTGATTAAATTACACTTACAAAGTTCCTTGCCTTGACACACTTAGTTACTAGCTAAATTGGCTTTGTATTAAACGTAGGCAAAACAATACATCTTTTAATTGTTTTTAAATTAAATGTTGAATGTTTATATTCGAAACAAAAGTCTTTTTCATTTTTCATTTCATTTCATTAAATATTTCTTGAGTCAAAGGCAAAAATCTAATTATTTGAAATTTCATTTAAGACAGGTATGCTTCAATAATATATCACAATCTTTCCATAATTTTTCTTAAAGTGGCTTATCGAGACATCGGACTTTCGAAAATGATTAATCTCCCCTCTTATTGGAGCATCTCCTCGTGACGATATGAGAAAGCCCGCTCACAGACATCGGAATTCAATTTTCGCAGTTTTTCGACATTCACCCCATTGCATTGTTAACTTGTTCGCTCCGAGATATTTCTGTTTTTTTTTTAAACAATATTAAAGACATTCAGCAGAACAACGACAGTGCATATTTCGTTTGCACTATTCAGCCTTTTGAAAAATATAGTGTATACATTTACAGCATTATTTACGCTTAATTCTAGCTGTGCGAGTACACTGAGCTAGATATTTTCTGACAGCGGTACATAGACTTTGAAAACATTAAAATCCACTTTTAACATGTATATTTTCTTTTTACTATTTTAATTAAATTATTAAGTTGAGCTTATTACAATTACAACTAGAATACTTTTCTTACTTTCAATTTCAAAAACTTACAGTTTGCGAAGAACTAGGTTTAATCATGAGGTGGTTTAATTAAAGCCAGGTTGTAAGGTTTGCGTGATAATTTATTGATAATGCTTTCTTTGAGTATAATTATTGGAAAAGAGAGTTTATAAAACACTATTTTTATTCCAACAAATCAGCAGCTATTATCATTTATAATTAATTTAATTATGCTAGACCTTTTAAATTTACAGTTTACCTTATTTAGTTCCAGTGTGCTAATGACGTGATTTTAATGTCGAATGAAACCCATATTAGGTTAATTGGTGCCCATATATATTGAAATCTTAAAATTTCTTTACTTTAAATCTGTATTCAGCAAGAAACAAATTTCTCAGATACTCATTTGTTTATTTTTTGTAAAGTTTAAGTATGCAGATTGTTAAAAAAATCGAGAAACCAACTTATAATATACTGATTTTGTTGTTGTCGCATTGTTATCTTGTTCGCCGAGAGATATTTTTGTTTCTCATTAAAGAATATTAAGAATGAAAATATGAACCACTAATAAATTGCTAAGAATAATTAAAATATTTTTACTCTTTTTAAAACCGAACATCTCTGTTTTGGATTAAGCGAATCGACTAGGGTTTTTGCGTTATTCAGAATATTGTCCTATTGTGAACGTATAAACAAACGACATTATGTCGTTTAATTTACGCTTATTTAAGTAGATGTATTACTTACTTTAATAGCCGCATTTTAAATGTAAAAAAATATATTTTATAACGTGTGTTATTGATCAAACTTGTTTTTTTGGTAGTTTGATAATATTTTTTAGTTTTCGTGATCTGATATTTTTGGTATAAAGTAAATAGGTAAGTTTTTGTTTAGCCAAATTTTTAAACAAAAATCTATATATTTTTTTGAAATACATCTTTTCATTACTTCACAATTACAAAGTTGCTTGCTTCGACACATTTGTAAATTGTCATTGTATTAGTTGTAGGCAAAGACAATGCGTCTTTTGATTTAAGAAAAATGTTGAAAGTTTATATTAAAGCAAAAATGTCATTGTCTATAAATGTTCATAATTAGTGTCCGCTGTTCTACTAAATACTATTCCAGTACTACTCGGATATGTGTAGGTAAGTGCTATCATAAATTCAAAACAAAAATTTGACAGTATGAAAAATAGCACACTTTTAAAATCCTAAATGAAAGTTTGGATCACTCTCTAAAAATAACATATTTTTTGGCTCTTCGCCATACTCAAACACAAAAAATTAAAAATTAAAAATCCAAATTTTAAAGTAATCTTACTTTCTATTATTAAAGTTGATACTGAGTTCTGCATGGGTCAGCAATGAAGGTATTCGCGAAACAAAACTGCAAAAGATAACCTAATTCTTCGGACGTTTCGGGGGAAAATCTACCCTCGTCTTAAACAAATAGAAACATTGAAAAATGAAAAATATATTTTTGAAAAAATATAACTAATATAATTTTCAGGCCCAATCTCGGCAATAAAGAAGTGAAAAATACTTCAAAATCAAATATTCTATCTCCCTATATAATTAATTTAAGGTATTTAAATATCAAATTAAAAATTAAGTTTTTTATTGACTTTGAAAAAGAATGCAGATTAGTATCCACCTCCTAAATATATGTTACAAAAATAAGAATACAATTAAAAAACTGTAATTTGTGGAATGAATAGTAAATTGTATGCATAATTAATTTTCTGGGTGTTTCGGTTGACTTACATTTACCGGAAAACAATTATGAATATCAGATTAATAATATCTTTATTATAATTAACAGAAAAACGGAAAGCCATTCTTATGGAATAATATGTCTAAAAGTCAATGATTGATTTTAAATTAGCCACACTGAAAAATTCATAAGTTTGCTTGACAAACCAGGTTACTTGTCGTAGTCACTGTCGGTTCCTTATTGCTTATAAAGTACCTCCAAGTGGATTGTAAAATGTAAATTGTAACAAAGTCTGAATCGATAGGCAAATCAGTCTTTATTTCGATAGGATTCCCAACTTCTGGAATTCATTGAGCATATTCAGTTTTATTTGCTTTTATAATATTCCAATGAAAGAACATTCTTTTACAATAAATCTTATTTACTTCGCTGGTCGGCATAATCTTAAGAAAGTAACATAATGTTTACTTGCTTCTTCGAAATACTCCATTTATAATAAAAACTGAGATTTTAAACAAATCAGAAATCATACTTGGCTCCTATTTATCTTGTATACTAACTTGAATTATTGGACAATACAAAGACAGGAAATTATCACCCCAGCCATGGTCTTGGAAGAGTTAAGCGATGGAATAATAAATAAACTAGGAGGTACGCTGCCACATATAGTGATTTATAAATTAATTAGGTGTGAAATTTATATTAACACATAATAAAAGTATACTAGGCTAGAAAAATAGTACAAATAATTGGTTTTTCTTTATAAATTCTAATAAGAAAGATCGCTTTGCAAATTGTTGAAGTGCATCTTAATAAATATAGCCTACGTGATTATAAAAATGTGTGCAAATATTGATCCTATGACTTCATTTAACGGGTTATGGCTATTTTTTATCCCGAGCGACATTGTTCAAATAATAATTCTGCTGCAAAAAAGAGATTTACGAGAGTTCATTTTATTCGCCGTGACTAATACTATAATTTGCAATTGTTTGTCAAAAATGGCCCCAAAAAAAATTAATTTGTTTATAATTTCAGCGGTTATCACCTTTGAAATAAGAATATCTATGACGTTTTCGACTTAATACACATACATTAATTGAAATCTCAGATTTTTTTTTGTTTTTATTTCACTGCCGCTTTTGTTATTAACATTAAGAGCTGAAACTGCGCAAATATACCACTAATGGTTATATTTCTTATAAGTAGCGGAATATTAAGGAACTGTTAAAAGAAGGTAATTTGAGAAAGCGAGATTCCGAGGGCTCAACAGCGTGTGGTGAGAGAAGTGTTTCGCGATCGGAAAACTTAACTTTGAACATTCCAATGAAGTTCCAAATTATAAAATTTAACCCGATCTGTGTTAAGCCTAAATTTTAGGAAACTTCTGAAGTGGAGCGTACACAAAATTTTTTACCTGAGATTTCTTTTCGGTGTAGCGGTACCTCCTGGCACAAAATCAAATAAATAAATAATAATATCACAAAGACAGATAAAAAGCTCTATCTTTTGCTTTTACACACGGATTTACATTTTTTCGTCCGAAATCCAAAAAGTCGAGATTAGAAAAAAAGTGTCGAATTTTGTAATTTTTCAAGACAATTTTTACTTTTTCTAGGTATGTTATAATGGATATTGCTTTGGCTAATGTCATTATTAGCATTTTTTCCAGGAGAAACTTTTAAACCCGACATGAGTTCAGCAAATATCTCCTCGAATGCTTTAAGGGCCGATAAAAATGAATATTTATCGAAAAATAGAATACATTTCACGAATCACGTCCAATTTTTGTGAAGATCTAGGCAGTATTTCACGCCGAATTTTGTATTCCAAATGAACGGAACTTTAATATTTAATAATAAATAAGTCGAGCTATTCGCGTTACATATTTTGAGTTATACGGGGGTATATACCTAAAAGAGTATCGCTGATTTTAGTACACAAAACGGTTTTTGGGATATGTTAGTACATCGGTCTATAAATCGATTCAGTATGGTAAAAAAAAATCAGTAGTATCTAATTTGAATTTTCATTTTTTACATTATACTATTTACATTATACTATATATACAAGAACTTTATAGATATTCATATTTAAAAGTTATTAGTTAAAGTCATAAAGAATTTAATATATTTTGAGGCTGTTTTTAATGTTTCATTTTACAAATTTCCAAATAGTGTCGGTCCTAACGAACAGAATGAACTCTCGTAGGGGACTTTACGCTCTCGTTTACAGTAGAATTGTTTTCCTCCTGGGATAAATAAATAATCATAACTCGTTAACAAATAAAGTCACAGGGTCAGTACTTTGCACAAGTATTTAGCATCGCGTAGACTATATTTGGACGAAGGTTTACATGTATACTTGACTTATGGACGTTTGACACAAAGCTTATTTTTGCAATTATTTAGAAAATAATTAACGCATTTTTGCCGGGCACATCTCAAAAAATAGAGTTTTGAAATATCCACCACTTTTAAATTTTTTGTTAGTACATCTATACAGTGTCAAACTTGATCTGACCTACAGCCCTACAGCTTAACGTAGGCTCCGAACCCTGGTCACTCTTTAAACCACTGACCCGCATCCTTGTCTGGAGCTTCCATCTCTCAGATAACGGCGCGACTTTTGGTCTTTATCAAGTGATCAAGTAACTAAAAAGTATGTATCTGCGCCACTCCAGCACACTAACTTCCACGCACCTGACCTAAAGGGGTCACTATTTACATATTTAGCTACTGCCAAAAATACCTCACAGTATAAGAACGATTATACCATGATGCCAATTCCAAACAAACCGACTCTGATTATACGAATTTAATGGATAAATATGGATTTGCTTAAACACGATGAAACAAAATTATCATTTTAAGAATAGTAATGTTTTTCCAATATTAGGTTCTAAGTAGTAAAAAGAAATTACTTTTCTTGCAAATTGTGAACATTGGCGATAGAATGTGAAAAGTAGGGAAACCGTGTTGGCGTATGCTCCAAACTTGATATCCGAATAAATTGTGATCTCTGTCTTTGTTTTTTATTCTAAAGTATAAATGTATTATATGGCCAAGATCGAACGTCGGTATGCGTGGCCGGAAATCCAACGACAGAACTATGGACGGCTTTTTAATTAGTTATTCGTTTACATTGAAAAGTACAAGCAAAACAAAGTTAGTTATTTTTTTTAAGATTTGGAAAGTACAGAGTAGTGCCAATATTTTCAGCTTAATTTTTAAAAGCTTATTATAGAGCTCACGAAAGGAATTAAAAATTTATAATTGTTATCAAAGAACTTAAGATTTAATTCCCTTACTTTTAATATATTCGTTTTCATTTTGCTACCACTACATTTAACTTGATGTATTTTATTTTTAAAAAATTTAAATTAAAAGTTTTTTAATACATACTTACTGTTGCAGGCATACTATATTGGTTAAGTACGAAAACATTTTTAGAAATTCTTATTCTTAAAACAATAATGGTAAAATAGTTTTTATCCCCAATTTTTGTCTCAAAATTGGCATATCGCCATAAAATAAAATTAGAAACAACTTTTTTCTGTTTTCGCGAAAACTGAGTTTGAAAAAAAAGTTTTTTAGGTTATGTTATGTTAAATAGATACGGATGTCTTCCTCCAAACGCATTTTGAATTATAAGTAAGAAATCATTTTTACTGGAGTTATTGCATTTATCTTTTAATCCTAAAAGAGGGAAGAGGTAAATCGATGATGAATTTAAATTAATTTATCTCGAAAACTATTAGTTTCTGAAAAAAATCATAATAACTTTTTTTGTAGGTGATTATCTGCCCTACATTTCCTACAAAAATAATTTTGTTCTATCTGCAATATATTGGAAGATATGAGACAAAAACTACTTTTTTTCTTCTTGGCATTCTTTTGCGAACCAAAGGGCCTACCTGTAAACGCTACAAATTCTTAGACATTCTCTTAAGAGGTACCAATTACAAAAAAATTTAGTTCCCTTTAATATTTTGCGCGTCTCCAACTCCCTGATTACTGGACTACAAGCAAAGCCGATCGCCTTATTTAGATTTAAAATAAATCATTTATTAAAAAAATCCATAAGGTGCGTATTCTTTGGGACGGTCTAGGATTCTATATAAAAAAACTGGATTTATAGGCGAAAACCATTAAATATGTTTTGTTTTTACGGTTTAAGGTATATAAAAAAGTAAACCAGATCCTCAAAAAAATATATATTTAAACTTATTTTTTGAAAGTTGAAGACTTTAAATTCCCTATAAACTCCATTTTGATAAAATTTACAAGACGATTATTTTAACGTGTTAATTTATTTTATTTTGTTGCTTATAAACCGTGCGTTGAGAAAAAAAATTTTTTCTTCGTGAAAATTTTAATATATTAAATCTCAGTTATTTGCAACTAACATTAGTATATGGGAATTTAAACATATACAAACAGAAATTTTGTTGTAAGACTGAATACATACACAATAAGGTATTAATCTGAACAAAAACTGATCACAGCATATAAAAATAATTAGCTCAAACATATCCTACTCCATTTTGATAAAATTTACAAGAGGGTTTTGTCCTAACTAAAAAAACGTTTCTTTAATCTTCTTATAGTTTTACCTTTAAAAATACAGACCTATTATAAATATGTCAAAGTTACTTAAAATAATAACTTTACTTTGAGGGCTGTAATGGATTTCTCAAGTCTTACAAAATCGCATACGCAGTTTTTTTAGTATAGTATAAACAATAAATAAAAATGAAACAGGTAGTTGGTACCTTCACGCCAAACAAACTATCATCATAAAAATTGTACAATATTTCCATTACTTGATGGGGGAAGAACTGGTTGGTTTATAGGTTTCGGGTTATTTCGTAGAACAACGGCAAAGGCCTTTAATCAGAATTATCCTCATAATTCCACTTACAAATATTTTCTAATATGATATAACAAGTGATAGGATTACTATCGATTATATTTACGCGTTAAATCGGGCTGTAGATTCAACGAATCCGAAAGACGCGTTGAATGTGCTGCTCCAATTTGACGGGCAACATCCAATTTCAATTCAAATTTTATCCTCATCAATGTCTTCTCAGCGATTACAATTCATTATCTTACTTCCAAATTATAAAACTGCAATGAATAAAATTATATGCGTTAAAGATGACAATCCTCTACTTCGCTTAGCAACGGACTACAAGGTGCTAAAAATATTGCCGCTGTAATAAAATGTAACTAAGGAAATTAATCATTTTTGTTTAACCACATTGAGCCACATGACACATCAATTATATTCTCTATGTAGTATTAATATGTATCGTCTAACCTTATTTTATTTACTGTTAAACCGCTGGAATGCGCCAGTTCAATACTATAAAAACTTAATTCTACATTTTAGTAAGATAACGTTTCTTAAAAATAAAATACAAAATAAAGTTATACTTTAATATACAATATTTTTTTGCGAAAATAACTTATAGAAATTCCTTCAAGTATTCAAGGAGAATAAAATAATGGTTCGAACTAATTATTTGACATGTTTACTGGACTTCAAAGATTAAAGCTTTATTATATCCCTAAGTTGTTTTACATAAGACTAATCAATTTAACAGAATCGTGTTTTGGTCAAAGAAACTTGTTTTGAAAAACCTCTCACTACTTTTGAAATTATTTTATGCTTATAATAAGCTCGCAAATTATTATTAAGTAGACAAGTATATTTCAAAAATTACCGATACTATAAAATACTGTGTGTTCATAGCGTTGTAACATCCGAATAGCATGCAAACTAAATCGAGATCAAGTACGTTTAGCAGTTGAATCGGTAACCTTCTAGGAAGATTTCGCTCCGTGGTCGAAAGAGCTGCAAAAAATAGATAGAAGTTATTATAGGGGTTCATTAATGACTGTAGCTTTATTACCGTTTATTTTAAACGGTTAATTGACGTGGTAACTTCATAAGACACTATATATTTTATTAAGCTTTTAGACTCTAGATTTTATAATATATATACCTACCTTTAACTGTTTTCGGGAAAAATAGGGTCTCAATATCACTATTTTGAACCTTTTAGAACCCCCTAACGGCCAAATAGCTACACTGAGAACACAAAGTGGCTTGCACTTTCCTACCTTAATTCAAAGACCGGAAGTGACAAAATTTGATATTTCGAGCTAATCCTGAAGTTGATGTAATCTAACAGATTGGTAAACGTTAAGAGTAGTTTATATCATTGAATAGATTTCTAAAAGTTAGGAGAATAATGTGCAAAGTTTACCATTCTGTCGCTAGAAGGTTCTAAAAGATCTAAAATGAGATTTTTTATTTGAGAAAATATAACATAAGTTTAGAATTTACAACAGAATCTAAAAGCATAATAATATAGGATGTCCTAATTATAAATCAAAAGTTAGTAGTAAAACACATATATATATATATATATATATATATATATATATATATATATATATATATATATATATATATATATATATATATATATATATATATATATAAACTACCAAAATTTCATTGTAATATTTTCAAAACGAAAAAGATATAAAGGTGGGCCGTTACTTTGAGACACCCTGTATAATAAAAAGGAGACGATACTATTAAAAAATCTGCAATTAATCTATGTGTCTAAAAATATGATATTATTAGTAATACTAGCTGGCCCCGCAGACCTTGTTCTACCTTTTCCTCTAGATGACGCGATGAGTTTCCAGTGGAGTTATAAGAATATGGGGCGCATTCACCACATCGTCCAGAAATGTTATTAAAAAACATATTGGTTTTATAGAAAAAATACGCAATAAACAGTACAAAAAATAGTGTTGAAAGTTCTCGGTAACCAGACGGTCTTTTAAAAAAATCATATAAATTGGTGCAGTACAACTCCCTCATGAAACTGAAAAATCTGGCTTACAACCGGTTGCACAAAACTTAATTGCTGTTTAGAATATTTAACTGAGCTTTCGGATTTGACAAGTTGCTTATAGAAATCTAGGAATTCGCTGTGACATTCCGTTAAGCATTCTAAACTTTAATTGAGCTTTCTGCAACCGGCCACTAGTGGTTTAAATATATAGATTATAGACTGCCTCAATTATACTGCAAAAACCAGTTAAATATTTTAATATCTCCACTCTTACTAGTTTGATTTGGTAGACATACGACCTATTTCTTGCAACATAACTAGATTTGGTTCGTTGTTTAGAAATATACATGTATACTCTTTCTTTCCGCAGTAATGACCAATAAAACTGAACTGGCTTTACACCAGTTTTGGTTAGAATTTAAATTTATTGAAAGTCGTTTATAAAAACAAGTTACACAGAAAACAAAATTGCGTTTAAATTTCAAAAAGAAATTATCTGTTGACATCCAATTTGCACTTCATCTCGAAAACCTGAATTCGAATTCACATTATATTTCCATACACCCGTTCAATTAGATAAAACACGTAGTGAAAGTGAAAGCTTTGTCGAGCAAATAATTGAGAGCGAATTTCATAAAGGTAAGTCGTCCGTTATCTAAACTGCTGGACATAATAAGTGAGACCAATGAAGTTTTAAGGGAAATTTAATCTGGAATATTTTCGTAAAGAGAAAAGGTATTAAGTTGCGGTTTTGTACTAGTAATTAACCAGTTTTAACGCAAAACTTGCTTAAGGTAAAAATATTTTTATAACGGGCGTAAAATAAGACTATTTAAATTTCTAAAAATTTCAACTACGAAAATGTACAGAACCGTTTTTATTTTTTGATTGATAATGACTGTAGTTGTTAGTAAAATTGAAAAAAAAATTGATATACAATTTTGACAATTTATAGAATTATAATATTTTTTGAAGTTTTCTTTTTACAACTTGTAGTTTTTTAACAATCTATCTAATACACATTCTTTTTAATAAGGTCTTCATTTTTTAAAGCTTTTGCAGCCTACAGGTTGCCCAGAAATTAATTTTAAGTTAGTTAGTGTCATAGGTCACCTAAAATTTATTCGTCAACGCCCTGTAGACAGCCGCTAATTTAATTTTTTTACGCTCACATTTTACACCACTTTTAAAAATAGTTTTTAATTTTTTTTAGCGACAAAAACAAAAAATTGGTCAATAAATAATTTTTTAACTTAGCCTCAAGAAGACATATGTTTTACCAAATTTGCCTTCTAAAAAAGTTTTAATTTAAAATAAACACCACTCCAAATAATTTTTTGGAAGGTGTACCCCATATATTTTTTAGGCCTAGATTTAGATATCGAGGTTTGCAGATTATAAAACAAAAATTTTGTTTGAATATACAGAGTGTGTTGAAAATTATAATCTCATCTGTAAAAATAGTTGCAAAAATTTCTAGAAACAAAGTTACTAAAAAGTTACGGAAGGGAAGAGTATGTTGACTTTGTTGTAAAAGTGTCCAGTGACGTCGTAGTACAATTCGACAAATTAAATGTGTCCCAACATAGAAAAAATAACACGTTGTAGATTTTCCTAAAATGTATTAAGACGCATTACTGATATTAGTCATAATATACCGTAGACTAAATTAGATATACAAAATCTCTAGAAATGTTTATCAAAAATAAAAAAGAAAGGAAATATTATCTTTTTAACACCCTGTAGCTTGAAATCGGGAGGGTTAAGGAACCCTGATTATATGATTTTTTTTTACTTATTTTTACGCGCGTCCGGCGATTTGGAGCAATTTTATTCAGCTGATATTATCTGCTTCTACAAAGTCGTTAACAATACCCTGCAAAGTCTGAAACTGCCCTAAATTGGGATAAAATTGCGCCCAAAATTTTGTGAAAGTAGAATAATTATTTTGGGAAATTATTTCGTCTCTATAGATTTCGTCACTTATTGTCTCACTAGTCATAAAAACCATTAATATATTTATCTCTTTCTGTCATATGCTTCCTGGGAAGCCATATTTTTTTCTTGCCATAGCCCTCTTCAGGTTCTCGTCACACAAGGACTCTTCCACCTGAATATATAAGGTTACTTAAAATGAATACTCTCAATGTAAAATGCAATAAGCATATTTTACCACTGCGATGCAAAATGAAAAAAAAAACACATAGTGGGAAAAATATTTAGTAGGTTAATCTTCGTTTCATTACAGAGCGAGACAAAAAACCAAGGCATTAATCTCAACAAGTCGTTTGGGAAGGTTAGAAACATATTTGCAATGGGGTATGAATTAATGGAGAAGCTATATGTTCGTTGATAAAACGTGATTTAACATTATACATTCTGATGGAAGAGAAGTGTGGTGAGAACCTGGAGAACGATTTCGCGAAGAAAGGATGGCATTCCACGAAGTATTTGGTAAAGGGCGGGTATATAAATGTACAGGCAGGGGCAATGCTTAATGGAAAAACAGAACTTTGCATGACTAATGGGACAATAAATTGGGAAATCTATAGAAGTGAATTAACTGCCAATACCATTCTCACAAGATTTTGGGCGTAATTTTATTCTAATTGATGAGAATGCCTCATAGAGCTGGCATTGTTAAATATTTTTTAGAGGCAAATAACATCAACAGAATATAATTGTCCCCAAAATCGCCTGACTTAAATACTATTGAGCATGTATGGTTATGCAGGAGCTACTTACGTCATTGGTTATTTCTTCAATAGCCCGTCCTAGAGTTTTGGACATGAATTAATTTACACTCTGCACAGCACTAAAATAATCGTTTGACAAACGAGACCAAAACTTTTAAAATATACTGTACTTTCAATTTTTTTTTTATTTTCGTGAGCCTCGTACTTGTACCTAAATTTAGAAGAATATTAGAAATACACCTTTTAAAAAAATGGTGTGCAGGGGTGTTAATTTTTGGGACAACCTGTACATTAAAAACGAATTTTTAAGAATAATTTTAGACAAGCTTATGTATGTGATGCATCACTATGTCATCAAATTCTACTGACATCTTGTGTTTTACTGTTTTTACTTTATACCGGTTGTCGTAAAATTCGCAAATTCTGTTTCCTAGGCTTAAAATATGCCACGTTTGTTGTGGAATATAACGACACCTAGATTTATTTTTATGCATTTGAATGTTCGAAACATATTTATAAGCCTATTTTCAGAACATAACTATATTTACATCATATAGCAAGTTTCAGTTTTTCTGTGAAATTACACTGGCCATGGTCTGTTCTATATTTTATTTTATCTTCAAGCTCCATGAATAAAATAATATATCTCATATAAGGCAATAATATAATATTCTACAAAAAAATATTTTGTAAGATATAAAAATTCAAATCGGTATCACACCCGCCACTAACCACTGCAACATAACATATTTACTAGAAAATGTATCCTTAAAAGTTCATTTTCTCTAAAACCATCCACGCGGAAAAAAGAGAATGCCTCATGTAGAAGATAATTCTTCTTTCACTCAATTTCGCTTTATTTCACGACTATGAGGGATTGCTTTCGTAATTATTCGCGGGAAATAGCCCGGCACATTAAATGTAGCGCCTTTATAGTGTCGGGTGTACAAAGATAAGAATAGTACGTATTTTATGTTTAATGTGGACGATTAAGTTGTATATTTGAATTAATGCGAAAAGATGTCCAAACATATTAGGCATTTGGATATTTAGGTTAGATAAGATGTCAACTCTATTTTACAAAATTGTTAAGTTCAGGATACATGAATTTGACCATTTGTTCTGTGTGTGAGGGCAGAGACAAATCGATTGTCACATTAATGTAATTATTTTATTTTTCTACTCCTTCATCAACATCAAACATTCTCTTACGTACTTTATTCAACAAGTACAATTATATGTAAAGAATAATATCGCATAGTTATACGTTATAATAACGCAAGTTATTATGATGCGTAGTGTGGCAATCAAATTAGCCTTGAACTGCTTAAATCGGGAGATTTCTCTGCATCTCGTTAGTTTTGTTTTGATTTTTTGACATTTTTTTATTGTATATATTGTCAGGTGACAGCGACATTATTTGGGATTTGGTTCAAATCGGTAATAATTATTCTTCTTATTTAAAACTTAAACAAGCACTATCCGGTATTTTTAAAATTGTTGTAGGAAAAGCGTAGTACACAATTTAAATGGTAATTAGTTTATTGCAAACTTTGATTACAGCCCTCGCTAGATCTTTCTCGTTTGTAATAAGCACCATACCATTCTCTCTAAGTAATATGCTATAACCTACGTGGATAATAGTATATTACCATATTAATCTACAACCGTGTTTTGAAAATACTTTAATACGTTAAGAATTAAAAATCTGAAATTTGTAAGTATTAAGCCCAGTTATTAAATCAATGTGTCAACCCACATACTGTTAGATAATCGACAATCTGGTTGTAATGGAAATATTTTGTAAAATATATAGGCGGCTTTAACAGGGTGGTGTACTGACAGAAACAGTATGAGACATCAAACAATATTTTAAATTATCATCGGGAGCAAACTACAAAAAAAAGGTCAAATTACCGAAGGCAGTCTTGGAAATCCAAAAAAAGCTTTCCTCAACTTATTAGGCAAATCATGCATATTTCGTTGATAAAGGAATGGACACCTATAAAAAGTGGTTTCCGCTAAATTTAGAATTTTTTTGATATATTATTTGTCTTATCACCCTCTTCTAAATTTGCATTAAACTACTTTGTATGATTAGGAGAGCCTCTAGAGTGCATCAAAATTTAATAAAAACATTAGATTAATAATAGCAGTAAGAGGTTTAATTGAACGTAATGATATTATAATTAACTATTCCAGTGGCGTCTGTTGTTCCTTCACTGGTTTTTCTACATTTTTTAGATTAAGCATTTTAAATTGGAATTTTTATGTCACATGTCTTTTTTTCGTACATTGTTTCGTTTTCGAAAAAAAAAATAAAAACTATTTCACTTCCCGTCTCTGGTGGGCAACATACAAAAAGATAAACATTTCTAAAATTTTTAGTACCTTAAAAGTAAGAAAAACTTGGATGTCCACGTTCTTGTGGAAAGAATTTAGTAGCTTGAAAAACCCAAGTTTTTCGTACTTTTATGAACATTTTGATAATTTTTATTTTTTTTTTAGTTTTTCAGCAACGTGCAGTGGAAAGGTTTTTATATATTATTTTTTTAAATAAAGCAAACTATGAAAAAAAAGACATTATAATATTATTATGTTGAAATAAGCTTCTTACTACTATAAATAAACTTGCCAGGTTTTGTCAGAATGATAGGTAATGTTTTTCTCTTATATAGGTACTGATGGTTACAAAACCACATCATATAATATGTAAATCAGTCAGCCTAACAGTCAGGATTAAAAAAAAAAAATTAAAATCAGTTCAGTGACTATTTAATAAAATTTCCTAAGTATATGCAATTTTCTAATACTGGGTGACAATAGTATGGTACCATTATCTCGCATAAAAGATATTTTAAATCATGGAAATTAAAAACTGTCTATGTTTTATTCTGCTATATGTATATTATTGGCAGAATATAAAATGCTACTGAAGACAATAATAATATCAACAGATGCATGTTTTTGAATTTATTAAATACTACTGGTTTATAGAAAAGTAATTTACGTTATAAGAAGGGCATTAGAATGGTCAATGAACGCGTTTGAATGAAATTCTTATTTCAGAATGTCACGATTAGATTTGCAATATTTTAGAGACTTGTGGGTACGTGCCTTAAGCTAGCGCCTTCATATATATAAGAAGTATTGTAACAAGAACCCTAAAATCAAATAGGACTCGATTAAACAGTGGTCATGAATAGAATTTAACAATTTCTAATAACTTCATTTAATATTTGTCATTCGTTTAAAAATGACCAGTTACTACTTTTTAGGGTTTTAGTGCAGCACTAGGTAGGTAATTTACAAAATACAATAAGTATTCGAAAAACTTAAAGTAAATGCTGAAAGTGACTACCGCCGCGAAATCCAATTTATTGTGAGAGTTATCAAGTGCTCACACTAGGGTTTTCCTTCATTAAAGCTAAACTATGTTCCTCGTTTTCGGGTGCTGTTTGTATCTGAGATCCATATAAATTATTATTAAAATCGGTATGAAATTATCTCACACTACAAAAACTGAGCCAGGTGAAAGCAACAAAAAACGTCTGCGAATTGTGATTTATGTTCGATGAACTCTGCTGTTTGATTCTAAGGTTAGCGAGGTTGCCGTGTTTAAGTTGGCACGTATAAGGTATAACTAAAAAGTAGATGCGTTTCTTATTCTCTAAATTTAGACTTCTAATATATATGGTGACCTGATGAGCTCTAAACAGAGCGAAATCGGGATCGTCGTTTATTTGATATGGATCATTGGGCCTGCGGCATTGCAGGGCATGTCTCAACCAGAGATTATGGTATCCCTATTGTGACGTTCGTGTAACGTGAATTCTTACATAAAATTCAAAAATTGTTAAATTTACACATAGCTGAAATCGCTGATCGAACGTTACATAAATTATTTTAGCCCAGATCCTTTAAATTACAATGTGTTTAGACATAATTAACTATTACCCAAAACCTACATCAATGTCGATTTCTACAAAAAAAAATTCAAAGAAGTGAAAATAGTATATTTACAAATCTCATTTTAAGGATAACCAGCCACATAACTTCCAAAATTTAAGGCAAAATAATTTTAATATTAGTCACCCTGTAACATTTTAATTTCATCACTACATTACGTACTGTAAGTCTCCTATCGACGTAGTAAGGTGCTCGCGGTCTCTGCTTAGCGAAATCTTCCGCTTCATATTGAGGCAATTCAGTAGTCTTCGTGTAGATGGCACCTTTTTTCAATTAGTAATTTTATTTTCTTCTCCTTTAAATATTTTTTTCTTTCTTGTGATCCAGCTCAGGGATTGGCTGATCTATTGTCCCGATTTGTTCAGTTTGATTTTGATGATAAAGGGTTTCTTATTAGTCACTTCGTAAAGTTTGTCCCATCAAAAAGATATGGTAGGTAGTCAAGTGCAGTTAAATCCTCACAAGAGAGTAATAAAAGGTTCCTCAACTAAAAATGTTAACGTAGAACGTAATTAAATACACATAGGAGCCTTTCTTAACTAAGTTGCCGACGTAAATCCTAAAAGATGACCTGGATTAAAACAGAATCAATTCGCCGACAAACTTTCACACTTAACCTTCACCTTCCAGAGAGACAAGAAGCTTAACCTACCTCACCACCAAGTCAAGGCAGCAGTAGGTGGATGACAATCCGTCAGTGGTGCCACTTTACTAAAATCAGCCAATCCCTGAGCTGGATTACAGGAAAGAAAAAATATTTAAAGGAGAAGAAAATAAATTACTAATTGAACAAAACTAAGGCGCCATCTACACGAAGACTAGTGAATTGCCTCAATATGAGGCGAAAGATTTCGCTCAGCAGAGACCGCGAGCACCTTACTACATCGATAGGAGACTTACAGTACCGGATTTAAGGATTTTTATGTATTAAAATGTAGTGACGAAATTAAAATGTTGAAACACAAAATTCGCGAAAATCAGCAAACTGATTATTGCTACGATGCAGGTTTTGTTGAATTCATTGAAGAATCCGCCGAACCATGCAACTCCGAGTTTTTCAAATTAAAGCCTCAGAAAAAATCATCCGAATTCAATTTAATGACCTTTGCTTATAACGGTAGCCAACTGTCTTATATAGTGTTTACCGAAATACACCTGAAAACACTAATAGACACTAGATCTTTTATGCAACCTGACATTGTAAGAAAATATTTTCTCAGGAAGAGTCTTGTCATCAACATACTGCCGTGTTAGCAAAAAATGCCTTATCTGAGTAGAAGCACATTTTATGCATAGTAGTAGATAGGGCATCTTACACAATTACACCACCAAGCCAGAATTTTGTGCTTTAGGTAAATTTATTTAGGAAGAAATTTCAGTATAAGATAGAGGTAAAGTGTTTCTCTTACACGTTTAGATCGAGAATTGTCTCCCCAACCATATGGCACCAAAATATCAATTTTATAAGAAACTGTAATTAATGGCAGCATACCCTTTGAGAGCGAGAGAGAGAGAGAGAGAATTTTCTTTTTATTTGGGCGAATCAGCAGCTATGACCATTTAGCGCTCTATGTGCATTTCATAGGATTTAAGAAGTTTAGTATGTTATTTATAGCTTCTTGATTTAATGCAAGTACTGTGTGAATGTTAGTTGTGTTAAGATTATGTCGATCTCTGATTTCCCTTAAATTAGGACAATCCAGAAGAAGATGTTTGACTGATGTTAGTTCTTCACACTGAAGGTTCATTTCAAATCCAACCAAATGGTCAATTGTGGAGAGGCCTTTCCGGAAGCCAAATTGGTTTGAGTCTAAAAGGTTGCTTTTTTCAAGGGGCCATATTAGTCTGAAGTTGACCATTCTTTCCATGATTTTGGCTGATTCTAGGAGATTGAGAATCATGGGAATGAGTATGTTGTCTGGACCTGGGGCGCTATGTTTGCAGCATGAAAGTGTAAATTTTAGTTCATCCAAAGTAAATGGAGGATGGTGCTGTTAAAGTTTATATAATTTTTTTCATGTTTGTTTATACGGAATAAAGAGTGGATACAGGTTCTTCTTGCTGGAAATGTTGTAATAGTGTTTAGCGAATGAGTTTGAAATTTCTTCATTACTTGTTACTCATATGTTATTATCAAAGAATATAGAGATGGCTCTTGTAGATCGACCATTTAGTCTATTTATCTTATTTCACATATTATAAGAGGTATGTTTATCGAAGAAATATATTTTTTCCATGATTCATGTTAGGCAAGTTTCATAATCCTTTTAGCGCTAGCTCTAGCCTGCTTAAAATATATGAAATTTTCGGTGGTGGGGTTGTGTTTAAAGCGACTAAGTGCTTTTTTCCTATCCCGGATAGCTTTTTTACAGTCTTCATTCCACCAAGGAACAGGTGAGGTCTTTGGATTAATATGCGATTGAGGAATATATGAGTTAGTAGATCTTTTAATGGATGCCACGAAATGGTCAACAGCAGTAGTCAATAGAAAATAGGATTGTTTTGGGACATAAATGTGTCGTGATATTTGCTCTAGTCAGCTTTTGAAACGTTGTAAATAATTTTGTTGCATGATGATATATTCCATTTTAAGGCTCTGCAAATAATGGTCGCTGCTATAAGAGTCCCCCAATACTTCCCATTGGTAGTTAGCGGAAAGGCTGGGAGTGCCTAGAGTGAGATCTGTTGAAGAAAAAGTACCAATGGAAGAACATACAAACGTATGTGAGCTATTGTTGAGTAAATGTAGAGAGTTATCGAGGATCAATTTATTAGAGTATAGATTTTTATTTCTTGGATCTTGAGCAGATAAAATAGTTTTCGCATCTCCATATGATATTTTTTCTAATGTTTTAAGTTTTAGTATATTGACTTGTGACATGTTTATATATAAGACAACCTTTGTATCTAGGGGAATGGGATTCACCACAATTCACATATTGAGGGGGGTAAGGAGGATTCATTTGGATGCAATACTTTATCACATGAGGGAAATATTGAGTCATTTAGACAGTTGGAAGAAACATGTCCAAATCTCTAAGGGGTTGTGGGATATATGGTCTGACTGAAAATAATCCATCCAACGTATACTGTGGTCGAAATATTGTGGAGCTTAAATGTAAGTATTAGAGACGTTCTAGGCTCAGGATTTCCATCCTTTCTTTTATGTATTCTTTTAACTTTTAATAAGTCTCTGCTTGTAATGACTCTTTTAACATAATTTAGAGTTTTAAGCGGTTGAGTTATAACTGATATGTCGCCAAGTTTCTTAAGTAATTTAATTTTTTGTGATTGAGCTGGTGTGTTCGATTTAATTAATAATGATGCGTCTCTAAGTCTTTTTATATCAAGATTGCCTCCAATGTCATTTGACATGTATTTAAATAATAATAATGGGGACATGTTTTTAAAACTGTCAGTCGTTCTTTTAACTACAAAATATTGATCACAATCAATGTTCTTAAATTATGTTTCTGGGGATGTGATTCTTTGTCTCTTTAACGTAAGGAAGGAAGATATTCTGCGTTAAATGTTTTATTCAGATTTCTATTCAACGTGATGCCAGTCGCTATGTTCACACCCTCAGTTTGGCTTTGAACTCAGTGACCAGTATTTATCGGATTTACGCCCCCCCCCCCCAGAATCCGTGGGGCAGTCCATGGAGGTAGGTGCATCGGTCCATAGATGGATTGCCTTCACCATGACTATAGGTTTCATCTACCCATTTGGTTTTTTCAGGTAACCTTCCCTAGACAGATTGTCTTCGCTGCGACTGTGACCTCTGTCTACCCAAAGACTCGGTACCGAGAGGGCGTCACTCCCCTTTAGCAATGAGACAAGTCTCAAAGCCCCGTCTGGCGCATATCCTTTGAATTGTTTACGATTAGATTAAACAAACTAGAGACACATTGCGATATATTTGCGAAATTTTTTTTGCAAGATTGCAGGGTATTTAACAAAAAATAATATTTTTGTTATTCCATAGGCTAGAATAGCAAAAAAAAACATATAATAATAATTATTTATCCCCTGAGATTTAATTTATATTTCGCTAAAATAAAGATAGTCCAGTGTAATCAAATGGGATTGGGTTTCACTGGGCCATTTAGATTTACGTGCTTGCATTTCTTCTTGATATTATATTTCATATTATATAAATTTTCCTTACGCAGAGATCGAAAAAGACTAGCAATAAGACGTGAAAATCTACTCCTAAATCTCTTAAAATTCACCACCATGTCAAATTCTATTCAAGACCCAAGTGTCACTTTGCGAGAATATAACTTGGTCACCTGAGAATTCTACGCTCCAGACGGAAAGCATTTTGTTCGAATTTGCTTGCAATAGATTCGACACAATCCTTTGTTTGATAGTCTCGAGCCTGGATGACCCTTTGCTGGATTTCGAGGTCCATTATTTTCTGATTTTTAAACAATGTTAGAGATTCTCTCCATATAGATTTATAAAAACCTGTATTTTTATTCTTTATCAGTAACTTTAATGGTTTGAAAACTGCTCTATTTGTTGCATTAGAGTAAATTTGTGTATAGGGTCTACCACGTAAGATGAGAAGTTGAGTGACAAAAATAAAGTTACATACGAACTCTCTCGGTTTATTTTAAATTTTAAATTGTAATATTTTTGTCTATATAAGGTATTTATTTTACTCTGAGCAAATATCAACTTTCTTGTTTTAAATGGAATTTAATATATTAACAAATATTTTTTGTAGATCACCCCGTACATATAACAGTATATGTGTCAAATGCTACGTTTCTAATTTTGATGGGATTTATCTTCAGGATTTAACCTATATTCAATGATATGTTACTAAGACACTTACCCCCGTATTCACTAAAAAGGTTTATGCGTTAGACCAGGTCTAGTTGCCATGGTACTTAAAACTCTTAGTCCGCCAGTTGTGTTTCGCTTAGGGCACTGTCATTTTGTAATCGTGACATTTAGAAAAATTATTTGTTAAATTGTTAAAAATGTCATCTTAAGCCTATATCTGTCAATTTAGACTTGGGCTAAATTTAAACCTCTTTAGTGAATACGCGTGTTAAAGTTTTAGTTACCCTTTTTTTACCTTAATAAGTGATTTAAGTTTTGAGTTCTGTTTTTTCTTTTACTCTAACCTACTGTATATTATGACAAATTTAAATAGAGCAATGGAGGACGAATTAAATTTTGGACGTTGTAACATTTTAATTTCGTCACTACATTTTAATGCATAAAAATCCGTAAATCCGGTACTGTAAGTCTCCTATCGATGTAGTAAGGTGCTCGCCGTCTCTGCTTAGCGAAATCTTTCGCTTCATATTGAGGCAATTCACTAGTCTTCGTGTAGATGGCGCCTTAGTTTTGTTCAATTAGCAATTTTACTTTGTTCTCCTTTAAATATTTTTTCTTTCCTGTGATCCAGCTCAGGGATTGGCTGATCTATTGTCCCGATTTGGTCAGTTTGATTTTAGTACAGTGGCACCACTGACAGATTGTCATCCCTACTGCTGCCTTGACCTGGTGGTGAGGTAGGTTAAGCTTCTTGTCTCTCTGGAAGGTAAAGGTTAAGTGTGAAAGTTTGTCGGCGAATTGATCCTGTTTTAATCCAGGCCATCTTTTGGGATTTACGTCGGCAACTTAGTTAAAAAGGCTCCTATGTGTATTTAATTACGTTGTACCTTAATATTTTTGGTTGAGGAACCTTTTATTCCTCTCTTGTGAGGATTTAACTGCACTCGACCACCTACCATATCTTTTTGATGGGACAAACTTTAGGAAATGACTAATAAGAAACCCTTTACCATCAAATAAGGTAAGATAACCCAATTTTATATTCACTAAAATGTGATATATTTTCCCTTATATAAAAGGGGTTATTTTTTTTGTTACTTAGTTCTCTTATTAAAAAGTAAATACAAGGCCACAGAGTTATTTTACCTATTGAAATTAAGAGCTATGGGGACACTCTTGATTGCCCTTTGATTTGTGTAGCAAACAATGTATTCAATAGTACTTTTTATTTTTTTAAGATATGTGCTGAATGTATATATACCTTATGTTTGTTATAATTATTAAGTTTATTTCTGCAATACAAAAAAGTCTATTTGTAACCTCCATAAGCCAATTGTTATTTAAGTTTGCATAAAGTAAGGAATAGTAAATACATTGGGGAGAATTTGTTTTCTTTAATAAGTGTGTTTCAATACAACTATTACAGATGTATGTTATAATTAGGAAAGAGGCCTATATATCTATAAAAATCGCTTTAATTTTCTTATTTCTTTGAAGACCGAAACAACCTTATAAGATATAAATACATGCTATCTGCTTTAACCAATTTGGTAAAATTAAACAACATTGTATCAGTGATTTACATTTTCTGTCTGTAACATCTTATATTAGCTTACTTATACTGGAGTAATGACATTTTGTATTGATATTTACAAGATTTTAAGGGTGGATTCTTGTTACTATTCACTATAAGGGCTGTAATGTACCTATATTAGTATTAATTAATAGATATGTTGCTTATATTTTGTATATTATGTTAAGGGGTTGTAGATGATAATATTATGTATCGTAATAGACATGTACGAGTCTAATATTTTGAATTTCTATAATAGAATGACTTAAGATTTTTTGTAATTTGGGTAAATTGGTTTGAATGAAGTCAAGCTGGGAAATATTGATACATTTTTGTTTGGAATTATTTTCTTTATTTGATATACTGGATGTTGAGTTGTTAAACAGATCTATATACTTTTATTTGAGGTGTAAATCTTAGACGTTTGTACTATTCTAGGGTTTTTTTTTCTTCTTCTCCCTCCTCTTCTACTTCTTGTTCCTGTTCTCCTAACCAGGGTTTGAACCTGGATGTGTCATTGTAAGTGGAGCAGAAGTCTGTTACCTAGTACTTAAGTGTGTACGTACCCAGTTTTCCTGCTAGAAATGTCTTCGATGACACTTACATCATAGACTGCTGATCTGAGTCACCGATGCTGATAGACACTTAGATAAGTAAGACTTTATTGTTTATTGCTAATCAACTTTATGACTTTTTCTGTTTCTTTTGAGTGTATAGTATACTTTTTGATATAAAGTTCTAACTACTGCTGGTGTGCATAAACCATGATTATTGGTGTTGTCAATAAGATTATTTTTACCTTAGAACTCATGCTGATACTCAAATATCACATTATAAGTTTAGGACACAATAATCTATAAGTTTTTGTCAATATTTGACCGTATAGTAGGCTTTAAGATACAGAACATCACAGTTTAAGTTTATGACACAATAGTCTATAGATTTCTGCCAACATTTGATAGTATAATATACTTTAAGATACAGTGTTGTTGTAAAGTGTGATCACATCTTGAAATTTTAACTTATAAGATCTAGTTAGTTTATATAAGGTATATAAGAAGTGTTATAGACAGGTAACACTACTGGAATATGTGATGATATTTATGATTTATTGTATTTACTTGCTTTAGAAAGGTATTTTGATATAAAACAATGGTGTCAATTTGTTAGGTAATATTTGTGATTGGATTTGAAACTTAGTTATATAAATTTTTCTTGTTATTTGCTTGCTCTTAGATTCACATAATACTCTTTTCTTTTATTCTATTATTGTTAATTGTATTTGAATTAATTATGTTAATTAATTGCTTGATTATTTTGTATATTTTGATACATTTTTAATGTTAGATCAAATTGTTCGGTAAATTAAAACAACTTAAAGATTTTCTTTAAAACATTTATAGATTTTGGAGTCTATTACTTTTACCTGTCATTAGCTGATTGAAAATTTCTTTTCTCATCCGTATTAATTAATTTTCAGGTTTTATTGAACATTTAGTTTGTTGTTTTGTGATTCTTTAGCTATTTTCATAAAACATTTTACACAGTTGATCTAATATTTGGATAACGAACTTTATTTGAATATACTTTAGATTTTTCTCTTAGCATATGAGGTATGAAAACTGATTAACATAGGATTATTACACAGTCAATTGTCATTTAAAAAAAAAACTCCAATATTCATATGTTATATAAAATAACCTACAGGAGATACATATTTCTAGATATATTTTGGGGAGCACTGAACTTGTTAATAAATGTTATTTGTAGAATATGCTTTTTTTTGTTTCTTTTTTACTATTAACTTTAATTAATTTTATCTTAGTGGTCTTGAGGAGTGGTACTCATAACATCTTGAGCGTTAACTGTTAACTGGTATAGAACTGTTGGTGCCCTTATAAATAGAAAACGAACTAATCTCCCTGAGCAGTCGGTGATTTGCACACTAACTTTACTGCCTCTCTTTCAATCAAGCACTTGGTGTAGATGTATATTATCTTAAAACAAATACATACTCTCTGCTATCAAACAGAGAAAGAGTGTGGCAAATTTTGGCGCCCAACGTTGGGGGCGTGTTGATTATGTTATTGATATGGAGTTAGATAGGTCTATCTGTTTACCTCAATTGAAGTTTTCGCTGGCTTATATAATCAGTTTTACTATACTCATTTCTTTATTTCAGGTTTATATCTTATTGCTAATTGCCTATTAACATTTATCTTTTGCATATATATATTTTTGCTTTCATATATGTATTTTTACCTACTTATGTCTTTGAAACTTGTCTAATAGACAGTTTATTATACTACATTATTGAATATTATATTTACTCGGGAATTTTACTGATAAATTAATTTTGATATTGCCATAATGGGCTACAATATGGAGATTAACTACCTTAAAAGGATATGCTTTTGTACGATCTAAATATCAGAGGTATTGTTGCTGATGATTCCAAAACTGCAAAGGAATTGAGGTCCACACTTCGCCCTATAATTCAAATGGAAAAGAAATATAAACCATTAAATATTCCTCCTTACAACCTTAAATTTGTTGAAGAAAAAACCTATATCCGGACTAGATTGGACAATCTGACTGCTTCATTTGGTACAGTTTCTGGGGAAAATATTAGAAACAGATTTGACAGAATTCAGTCACGTCTAGTTCACCTTTTGAATAGAATTAATCGATTTTCAATTCCTAACTTAACTGCTGAAGAAGCTACCGAAAGGTCAACTTTACTTGTGGATGTACTGCATGCCCATGATAATTTGGACACCATGTCTCGTTAAGATCCTCACCTTAGTATGTTGCTAGAATCTACTCAATCAGAGGTACTCAAGATGCTGACAGTTGACAGTGACAGTAATCGCCATCGAGGTGCTACTTCAAAGTCTAAACAACCGCATATTGAAAAATGGGGACTCAAATTTTCTGGAGACATTAAAGGCTTGTCAGTTCATAGCTTTTTGGAAAGAGCTAAGGAGTTGTATATTGCACGAAGAGTTTCTGAAAAAGACTTGTTTGATACTGCCATAGATTTATTCGAAGGAAGAGCTCTAACTTGGTACCGAGCAAATAGGCACACACTAACATCTTGGAAGTCTTTATCTGATCTTTTAATCAAACATTTTGAACCACCAGATCACGTTTATTTAGGGAAATCCTTGACCTTACTCAAGATTCATCTGAGAGTATTGTGGAATTTTTATCTTCAATGAACGCTTTATTCAGAAGATATGGAGGAATTCCTGAAGATGTGCAATTGGACATAATCTCAAGAAACTTGTCACCCTTTTACACTACCCAACTACCTGTTGTAAATTTTTTAGAAGAATTGAAAAATGAATGCCTTAAACTAGAAACTAAGAAATTTAGAGTTGATACCTATGTACCACCTGCACGTAGGAAGAAAAGTGATTTTGTGGAGCCAGATTTTGCTTTTGTATCTCATGACTCTGATTCGTCTTCAACACCTCAGCCGTTATACCCTCTTCATCAGAGAGAGACTCCTAATAGAACAAAAGTGACCTGTTGGAATTGCAAGCAGGAAGGACATGTCAATAGAAACTGCCCAGAACCCAAAAGCATACATTGTTATAGATGTGGAAAGCCTGATGTGACAGTGCGCACTTGCACAAAGTGTAATGCCTAATCAACTTTTGCTGGACTATATCATATCTCATGCCATAGGTGATCAACGACCCTATTTACAAGTTCAAATATTAGGATACCCTATGCTAGGATTATTAGATTCCGGAGCCTCAAGAACAATAGTAGGATTACCTGGACTTAAACTTCTAGAAAGTCTTGGATACAAATTGATTAAAAATATTTCTAACTGCACAGTTACTAATGGACAAAAATGTACAAGTACTGGCTACCTTCAAGTACCGATGACCCTTATGGGGAAAACTCGTTTAATTGATGTTTTTGTTCTGCCTGACTTACATCACAAACTCATCCTTGGTATAAACTTTTGGAAAATTATGCAAATTATCACAGATCTCAGACAGGATGTTTGGCACTTTATTGAAGACTCAGAATACCCTCAAATTTGCAGTATTTTGAATGAAGATTCCCTTCCTGGGGAACAGAAAATCAGATTGAAGAACCTTGCCGAAGACAAATTAGCTCTGATGGATACCGGACTTGGTTGTTGCAATGCCGCAGAACATGTTATTGAAATGGAACCTGGTACTAAACCTATAAAGCAAAAATATTATCCAGTGTTGCCTTTTAAACAAAAGATAATTGATGAACAACTTGATGAAATGATTTCTTTGGGAGTAATTGAAAAATCAAAAAGTCCTTGGTCTAGCCCTGTATGTTTAGCAAAAAAGAAGGATGGTTCATACAGGTTTTGTATAGATTTTCGCATGGTTAATTAAAAGTAAAAAAGATTCCTATCCAATACCATATATTTCTGCTATATTAGATAGACTTAGAAACGCCCATTACTTAAGCTCGATAGACATAAAATCTGCCTTCTGGCAAATACCTTTAAGCGTGTGTAAAGAATACACTCCTTTCACAGTACCTGGCCGTGGACTATATCAATTCTGTAGGATGCCATTTAGTCTGTTAAACAGCCCAGTTACTTGGCAACGTGTTGTAGATAAAGTATTGGGAGCTGACCTAGAAAATAATGTAATGGTATATTTAGACGACATCATAATCATAAGCAAGACATTTGATGAGCATGTGAACTTACTTAGCTTAATTTTAGACCGTTTGAAGAATGCAGGCTTAATAGTCTTTAGAAAAATGTAACTTTTGTAGACCTGAACTTCGATACTTAGGTTATATAGTCGATAAACATGGTTTAAGACCAGACCAAGAAAAGTTTGAAGCAATTGTAAATATACCACCTTCGAAAAACATTACAGAAATTAGTAGATTCTTAGGAACTGCATCATAGTATCGTCGTTTTGTTTTAAACTTTGCCACTGTGTGGCTCCAATCACAAAATTAACCAAAAAGAATGTCAAATAGGAATGGACACCTGATTGTCAAAGTGCATTCACTTCACTGAAAGAATCTTTAGTGACCGCACCAGTACTCACCTGCCCAGATTTCGAATGTACTTTTACTTTGCAGTGTGATGCTTCATCATTTGGTTTAGGAGCTGTTCTATCGCAACAGTTTGAAGATGGTGAAAAAGTTATATCTTACTTGTCCAGATCATTTACAAGACAGGAGCAAACTGACAGTTACAGAAAAAGAATGCTTAGCTGTTTTTTGGAGTGTTGAAAAGCTGCGTCATTACTTAGAAGGTGTTCACTTTAAAATTATCACTGATCATTACACTTTACTTTGGTTACATAATCTAAAATATTCACAAGGTCGTTTAGCTCGCTGGGCTCTCAGATTACAACCCTATGATTATAAACTAATTCATCGTAAAGGAAAAGAACATATTGTTCCTGATTTTATTATCAAGATCTGTTTCAGTTGATGTTGTGAATCCAGATGACACTTTTACACCACTAGACTTCTCTAACACTACTGATAAATGGTATCATAGCATGCTGAAAAGAATTGAAGACAAACCTTCCAAATTTCCATCTTGGAAAATAGAAAATAATAATCTTTATAAACATGTTAATACTCAGACTCCAAACTTTTCTGCTAATGTTAGCTCTTGGAAAATAGTTATACCTAAAGACCATAGAAAAGACATTTTCAATCGCTGTCATGATACACCTGCTGCTGGTCATGTTGGATCACTCAAAACTTATTGGAAAATTCACCAGCTATTCTTTTGGCCAAAAATGCAATGTGATATTGCTAATTATGTCAAGGCATGTAAATTGTGTGCACAACATAAAGTTGAACAAAAAGTACCTCCTGGTTTGATGGGTAATCGCCCAGATATTAGTGAACCTTGACAATGTATCAGTTTGGATTATATTGGACCATTTCCTCGTTCCAAACAGGCGAACACTCATGTTCTTGTAGTTACTGACTATTTCAGCAAATATAATGTTTTTGTTCCCACTCGGTCTGCTACCGCAAAATCCCTTGTGAAGTCTATAGAAGAAGGCATATCTTTAGTTTATGGCGCACCACAATCTCTTATCTGTGACAATGGTGTTCAGATGAAGTCCAATGAATTTAAGAATTTATGCCAAAAATATAAAACTAGAATATTCTATACAGCTCATAATTATCCTCGTGCTGATCCTACTGAAAGAGTTAACAGAGTGATTAAGACAATGGTTCGTACCTACATAGACCAAACAAATCATCGTACTTGGGATGAAAACCTTGCTGCAATCGGATGTGCTTTAAGAACCTCTCGACATGAAACTACTGGACATACACCTTACTTTATTAATTTTGGAAGGGAACACAAATTATATGGCAGAGATTTTTCAGATGGAATAGCCAATGATAATATTCTGGATAAAGATGACTATATTAAAGACCGCCAACAAAAACTTGTTACATTATATGAAAAGTCGAATAAAAATTGCACATACAAGGAACCAAAGTCGCTATAACTTGAGAAGACGTCATGTGAATTATTTACCTGGACAAAGTGTGTGGCGTAAAAATAAAAGTTTATCTGATGCTATTAACTTTTATAGTGTCAAATTGGCCACAGAATATATAGGACCTTTCAGGATTAAGAAAAAAACAGGAACATGTACCTATGAACTGGAAGATCATCGTGGAAACAGTAAAGGAATTTGGCATGTTCAGGACTTGAAACCTGACAATCCTCCTGGCAATGATCAAAATTAATACTATATCAAACCCGACTATTTCTTTCCCTATTTTAACTTATTTTAAATTTTGACTTATCTTTCCTTACCTTATGTTAACTCTTATTTTTTTATATCTTTACCCTATTTTGACATTGACTATATCTAGGATTTGACTTCGTGCTTATGCAAGTTTGCACATCATTATCATGACTTACAAACCTATTGTGACTACCTTTGGTTATAGAACCTTTTAGTGCAGCCTTTTGTTTTTTTATAGAAAGGCTGAGTGTTGTTGGGTGTTACCAAATGTTGTTTTCGACGTCCTCTCTGTACTATCGAGTTCAGAAGAGAACGGATTGATTGGAAGGGCTAGTTAGGTGTGTTGGTGTTTGTCCCCTGGCAGTCTCAATGAGCGGCCATAGAGCCCAGGTGGGAATGCCAACATGTCGGCTAGAATGCACAAAAAATATTAGGTAGATGTTTAATTAACATCTAGCCGTTAGAACATAACATCTTGTCTGCATTTTGTCTCGTGTGTATCTTCCAGAGCTCTAGTTGGTTAAATAGATTTCAGCAGGTTGGTGACAGTGACAATACTCGGAACAACCTATTAAGTTGTTTTTGTTTTATTAGTATTTGGTCTGCACAGTGCATGGCTGCTTCCGGCTCGGGCATCTTTCGGACTAGTGGAGCTACATCCTACTACCTTTAGCTTGGTGGGTCTAGAGGCACAACCTTTATCTTTTCTTTAAGTAACTTTTTTTATTGTTTACCTACCTGTTTTTTATTGTTTACCTACCTCCTGACTGCAGAGCAGAGTTGAGGGGCGACTCAAAGGTATGCCTGATTCAAGGCCAATGAACGAGGTGCTCCCATGTTTCTTGAGGTGTAACGCAACGCTGGCCACACTCTAACCCAACATCTTTATTGGAGTGTAAATTGTTTTGGGCACGCTTTTTGGAAGTTCCGAAACCCTGCAGGGCAAGATAGCCTGGGATCTGTGTTTGTTTTTCTTGTTTTAGCATAAGCTTTATTATTATTGTACCTTTTGTAGTTATTGCTACCATGCCTTGGTTACGTTTTGTATCGCTTTGATTGGGTTACTGATTATTTAGAGTAATGATTTAATATTTCTTTTCTCTTATACTTACCTTAGTTTTTCTATTAGTCATTTCTTTTAGGACTTATCCTTACCTTTTACCTTTTGAACATTCCTCTCAGTGGGCTCTGAAGTATAGTGTCATGGGCGACTGGAAAATGTAATTTCTTTACCTTACCTCTATGTAATGATATATTTTTTTATTTAGGGCTTATCGTCGGTCAACTTTTAGTAGTAAGTTTCCCTCCTTTCGATGGGAAGGGGGTGTTGTAAAATTTTAATTTCGTCACTATATTTTAATGCATACAAATCCGTAAATCCGGTACTGTAAGTCTCCTATCGATGTAGTAAGGTGCTCGCGGTCTCTGCTTAGCGAAATCTTCCGCTTCATATTGAGGCAATTCACTAGTCTTCGTGTAGATGGCGCCTTAGTTTTGTTCAATTAGTAATTTTACTTTCTTCTCCTTTAGATATTTTTTCTTTCCTGGGATCCAGCTCAGGGACTGGCTGATCTATTTGGTCAATTTGATTTTAGTAAAGTGGCGCCACTGACGGATTGTCATCCCCCTACTGCTGCCTTGACCTGGTGGTGAAGTAGGTTAAGCTTCTTGTCTTTCTGGAAGGTGAAGGTTAAGTGTGAAAGTTTGTCGGCGAATTGATCCTGTTTTAATCCAGGCCATCTTTTGGGATTTACGTCTTAATATCTTTTCCGGCCAAGAACTTCTGATAAAGATGAGTGAGAGCGCATTTTTATTGATTTTTAGTATATTAGTATTAATTAATAGATATGTTGCTTATATTTTGTATATTATGTTAGAAGTTGTAGTTGATAATATTATGTATCGTAATAGACATGTCCGAGCCTAATATTTTGAATTTCTATAATAAAATGACTTACAATTTTTTGTAATTTGGGTAAATTGGTTTAAATGAAGTCAAGCTGGGAAATATTGATACATTTTTGTTTGGAATTGTTTTCTTTATTTGATATACTGGATGTTGAGTTGTTAAACAGATCTATAAACTTTTATTTGGGCTGTAAATCTTAGACGTTTGTACTATTCTAGGGTTTTTTTTTCCTCCTCTCCCTCCTCTTCTACTTCTTGTTCCTGTTCTCCTAACCAGGGTTTGAACCTGGATATGTCATTGTAAGTGGAGCAGAAGTCTGTTACCTAGTACTTAAGTGTGTACGTACCCAGTTTTCCTGCTGGAAATGTCTTCGATGACACTTACATCATAGACTGCTGATCTAAGTCATCGATGCTGATAGACACTTAGATAAGTATCTGAATTTTAACATCCCTTGTGCCGAATTGACTTTATTGTTTATTGCTGATCAACTTTATGACTTTTTCTGTTTCTTTTGAGTGTAGAGTATACTTTTTGATATAAAGTTCTAACTACTGCTGGTGTGCATAAACCATGATTATTGGTGTTGTCAATAAGATTATTTTTACTTTATAACTCATGCTGATACTCAAATATCACATTATAAGTTTAGGACACAATAATCTATAGGTTTTTGTCAACATTTGACCGTATAGTAGACCTTAAGATACAGAACATCACAGTATAAGTTTATGACACAATAGTCTATAGGTTTCTGCCAACATTTGATAGTATAATAGACTTTAAGATACAGTGTTGTTGTAAAATGTGATCACATCTTGAAATTTTAACTTATAAGATCTAGTTAGTTTATACAAGGTATATAAGAAGTGTTATGGACAGGTAACACTACTGGAATATGTGATGATATTTATGATTTATTGTATTTACTTGCTTTAGAAAGGTATTTTGATATAAAATAATGGTGTCAATTTGTTAGGTGATACTGGTGATTGGATTTGAAACTTAGTTATATAAATTTTTCTTGTCATTTGCTTGCTATTAGATTCTCATAATACTCTTTTCTTTTATTCTATTATTGTTAATTGTATTTGAATTAATGAAGTTAATTAATTGCTTGATTATTTTGCATCTTTTGGTAAATTTTTACTATTAGATCAAATTGTTTGATTATTTTTAGAACGCTATATTCTATGTGAAAATCTATCTACAAAAGTTATTCTTTTCTAAGTCATTTGTTTTTTTTGGAAATTAAATTAATTCATACTAAAATATTATTATTAGTAATATGATTAAATATTACCTTTCAAATGAAATTTTACGTAAAATCTTACTCTTTTTTTGTAAAATATTGCACTCTATTTTTTGCATAAGTAGAAACGTTACTTCGTAACCGCATAGTATTATGTATATTTCAATGCTCTATTTAAATTTGAAATAATAAAACTATCAAAACTCAAAGCGTGACAACACTGCGTCTTATATTTTATTTAAAAACAAATTAATAAAATGTAGGTAACATATGCACTAGAACTTCTTTCCGCGTAAGCAGATATTTAAAAATCGTTTAAGTATCTTAGTTTTATCAACTTAAAAATAGATGAAATGCAGAATATAATTTTCTATATATATATATATATATATATATATATATATATATATATATATATATATATATATATATAAGATATATATAAGAAACATAGCATCTAGGACCCATACTATTAGATATAGTTAGGTTCGTGTTTAGAAGATCTACTAAAATATCTATAAATATAGAAAGCAATATAAACACCTGTATATATGAAATTAATATAATTTAAAAATTCAAGTTAACCAAAAAACTTTTGTAAAGGTTATCGTCCGTGGGACACCCTATACTTCTATTGGAGAAATAATTTTCGGGGTTGCAAGGGACGTACCGTAATTCTATGTAAATATCCTAAAAGACAATAGACTAATTTTAAATTAATGTTGAGAATAAAATTAATTTTAATAATAAACATTTATCTCTACATTTTATTGAAAAATAAATTGTTTCATCGAAAGTAAGCTTAGGTATAGGGAAATATTTATTTGGTGCAATATACAATTTTTAAAAATCCTAAAATCACATTTATTTTAATTTTGAATTAATATTGGGTTATCTGTACGTCTTTGATTACATAATTAATAAATTGTGATATGACTCAGATGTAAAAATTAATTTTAAAATTATTTTACGTAAAAACTCTAGATTATTTGTATATTTCCTGGCGAAGTTACCACAATTAATGTTTTTAAAAGATATCACACAGCTATTTTTTTATTTTGTACTCAAAAATATATGTCAATGACCCGCGTGGACCCTGTAATATTTATCCACATGAATCCCCAATTCTTATAAATTTACGCACACATTAACCTTAACTGAGTCACGTTTTTGTTGTAAATAGTGGTTTGTTCATTGTATCATTTTAGACAGCTATAATTTTTGACGGACATAATTACGCAATAGAGATTTTGGAAAATTCGCCTGGTAATAAAAAAACAAATTAAAATGAAAATATCAATACTATTTTAATCAGAAGAAATTCGAAAGGGTATTAACTGTATCCAAGATATGCTGTCAAACAAAACATAAACACAAATTTACAATAGTGTATATGCATTAAAATATATCTAGGAACTTTAAACTCTTTTGGAACCTGAATTTTTTAGGTTAACCAATTTTAACAAAATATAAATTAAATAGTTTTTATTACTAAATATTATTTATAACATTATATGTATTTTAAAGAAAATAACCTGTGCTTGATTAATTTAAAAGGGTTTGTATACAGTTTATGCTAACAGTTTAAATAAAAAATAAATACTTGTATTTTTTATGCTTTAATTTCATCTGTTTAAAATCCCATATAAAATACATGGAAAAACAGAATGACACAAAGTTATTTTTTTACATATTTAACTGATAGTACTGCCCAAAATGAGAAAAAGTTGTATATGAATATAAGTTCGAAAACCCTTTAGTTTCGAGATCCGAGATATAGGGTGAAATACGTTTACAATATTATACGCTCTACATCAAGAATAAAAAATTTGCGGACCTAACTTAATTTAAAACTTATTTCTTATTTTGAGAAGTACTCTACGTTAGATATGATGAAAAAACAACTAATTTGGTGTCATTATCCTCTTATCCCCATAAAATTTATATTATAGGGTTTGAACAAAGTTTAACATACTGTGTCTTAAAAACTAGTCATAGAATCAGATTGTGCCCATAGTATCTTTTGTTTAAGAGGTCAAAACTACAACATATAAAAAAGATTTATTCGTGCTCCTTGGTGTATCTATACTTATAGCTTCAAAAAATTCCCCTAGACACCACTTTGAGACCAACTAAAATTAGATCAGAAATCTTCTAAAACCTGGCCGAGTCAAATTGGAGAATCCCTTTTTTGTTTATTCCTCTTGATAGTTTCGATATAAAAATATTTAAAACAGTTTTGATTGGTCTTGAGAAATAAATCGAATAAGGACCACTACTTAATATGTAAAAATCTACATATACTTTGTACCCAGTTCTAGTAATATTGAACGTATATTACCTAATAATGATCAGGATATCGCAACTTGTTAATTTACAAGCTTAAAGCTATCGCATTTGAGATCAGCACATTGAACCCCTATACAGAATTAATTGAAAACTAACTTGTATGCGATAATCTTATATACTATTGGTGAGCAGATAGGCGTGATGTCAATATGTGCACTAATTATGAATTCTAAGCGACTTGACTTCTTCAAGATCTGGCCGCCAGATGTTAAAGATGTCGATACTTGGTTGGCTGAAAACTTTTCGATTTTCTGCCATAAAGGCAGCTCCTATGAAACTTCTTTTTTGTCAGTGGTGCTTCCTCGGCAAAACGATTTAGAGGATCTCAACGCGTTTTTGATATTTTTTTTCATGTATTGGCGGTTTCTATTGGTCCTATTGGAACTAAAAAAAAACAATTGTTTTTTGTTTTCAAATTTCCTACAAAACTATGCTAGTTTCGGGCCTCTATGCATAATACATAATCTACGAAACAATAGAAAAACACATAACAAAGAATTTTTTAATTACCTTAATAAATTTTAGTTATATTTAAAAAATAGCTTGTTTCAGTTTTCAACGTTAAAAGTTATATTTTCTTACCTAGACAAACAACCTGATCAATTGTTTGTTTAGGTTTGAAAATCAGTTAACAATCTTATTAAATTAAAATCGGTTAGAAAAATGTGCTATGCCACTGAATAATAATGTTTACCTTCTCGAGCTAAAAAATTGACTTAAAAGAAAAGAGGCTTTCAAATTCTTTAACTGAATAAAAAAAAACACCTTACGTAGCGACTTTTTAAGTTTAATGGTATCATTAGTCTTATTCTGCCAAATGGAGTAAATATTTTCCTTCCAGCTAGTTTATTTGCTCTTCAAAATGTCGAATTTCAGCGAAATAAATTAACCATTAAAAACTTAAAGTAGATTTTTAATGCTTTGAGAAATGCATTGTTACGCATTTATTTTTTGCTTACCGCAAAATCCTTTCTAAAATTATTTGAATTATGAACAGTCTTTAAAAACATTTTTATATTACTTTTATTGAATATTCATATAATGTATACTGTTTTACATTAATGTAGTTCTTAAGCAACTCATAGTGCACATCTAGTAAAAGATCGTCTATATTTAATTTCAAAAACATTTAAAAACTTTTGCTACCAAAGCAATAATAGAAATTAGGAATAACAGAAACAAAAGTTTTAGAAATTAGTAATAACAGAAACAAAGGTTAGAAAGAAAATACATAAATACGTACTATCAAAAATTCAAAAAATGAACTTGTTAATATATTATACGAGGTGCCCCCGATTGTTTTGAAACTGCAGTACAAATGAGCTTTTTAAAAAAGCGGTTATAAAACAGTGCTGTATGAATATGGCGCGTATAATAAAAACGCATGTAAAGAAACAGCAATTTAAAAAAAAATCGGTAAATTTCTTTTACCTAGAACTTCCCTCGTTATGATTTTTTTCCATTCGTGAGGAATACTGAAGTGTGACCCAATTTAGTTCAGTACATAGTCACAGGATATATGTGTTGCTACGGTCTTTTAAAACATTTTTATTCAGCGCCATTTTGTCCCATCGTATTGGATTCCTACCATTATTTTACCAGTTTCTTTCTACCGATGCCACACATGACTTTTGGGCATAATTTAAAATAAATTCAACACATACCGCCATTTTATTACGTCTTGTTCGATTCGTACCAGTTTACCCCAATTTCACATTTAATTTTTCTGCAAACCTTAAAGTCAACCGAGCAAGATTTTATTACATTGATTTTTTAAAAATTTTATTTGGCCGCCATTTTATTTCGCCATTGTACAAAAATTAAAATTAATTTTATAAATAGTATTATCAGGCTGATTTTTTAAATATTTTATTAGGCTGCTATTGTAGTTTGCTATCTTGGATTCATATCAAAATGTTACCAGTTCATTCATATGTAAGATTTGATTTTTGCAAAATTTGAAGTAATTGAATAATTAGTTTTTTTAGTAATTATTTTTTTAACTTTCTAAATGGTTTTCGTTAACGATCTTCTTCTTGTTATGTTAGAGTGGTGTATTATATGGGGCTAATATCCAGTAGAAAAAAACAAAAGCCTTTTTTTTAATTTTCGACATTTTGCAACTTTATTGTTGCATCCTCAGGACACTTATATAGATTTTATATCCTACATGCTACCCATATTATCAGTCTTTACCTCCTTCGTTGGTACGCAGATATTTCCTAACCCTAAATAATACACCACTCTAACATAACAACAAGAAGATCGTTAACAAAAACCATTTAGAAACTTAATAACTGGGAAATATCTGCGATTCAATGGAGTAGGTAATAACTGATGTTGGGTTTAATGCAGGATATTAAATCTACATAGGTGTCCTGAGGATACAGTTGCGAAACGTCGACAATTTAAGAAAAGACTTTTCTTTATTTTTATTTCTGAATATTAACACCAAATAATACACCAGTCTAACAAACATTTTTTAACGTTGGTCAAAATTTGAAGTCAATCGGCTAAGTAGTTTTTTAAGTATGCTGCGAAATGACAGACCGACCGACAGACGCACCGACAGAATTGATAAAACAGGTTTTTTGGTATCCAGGGACGCTAAAACGTGAAGATATGCAACACCTGAGAGGGTGATTTTTAACGATTACAAACATTTTATTTGGCTGCCATTTTGTCCCCCCATTTTGTATCAGTAACACAGTTTTACTAGTTGATCCCTATACCACAATTAGTTATGGCATACAATTTGAAATCAATTCATTAAGTAGTTTTTTCAGGCTGAATTTTTAAATATTTTATTATACCGTTTTGTCCCGCCTTCTTGGATTCGTAACAAAATTCTTCCAGTTAATTCCAACATAATACCTGAAGTTTGTGCAAAATTTGAAATAAATTGGATAAGAATTTTTTTCATAATAACTTTTTTAACATTTCACTAGGCCGTCATTTTGTTTCGTCTTACTGGATTGCTACCAAAATATTACCAGATAATACCCATATCATTCGTAATTTTGTATCAAAATTTGAGTTCAATCGGGTTAGTTTTTAAGCTATGCTGTGAACTGACAGACAGACAAACGGGCCGACTAAATTGATAAAACATATTTTTTGGCATCTAGGTACGCTAAAACGTGAAGATATGTAAAACCTGAGAGGGTAATTTTCACGATTACAATCATTTTATTTGGCCGCCATTTTGTTCGGTCATCTTGAATTAGTATCACAATTTTACTAGTTAACCCCTATATACCACGATTAGGTACAGCACACAATTTGAAATCAATCCATTTAGTCGCTTTTCGGGATGAATTTTTAAATATTTTATAAAGTCGCCATTTTGTTTCGCCATTTTGGATTCTTACCAAAATTTTACCAGTTGATTCCAACATAATACTTTGTTGTTTAGTTTTTAAATAATATTCTTTTAACATTTCACTAGGCCGCTATTTTGTTGCGCCATATTGGATTTTTACCAAATTACCATGTCATGCCCATATGACCCTTAATTTTTAATCAAAGTTTGACGTCAGTCGAATAAGTAGTTTTTAAGCTACGCCGCGAACTGACAGTCAGACAGACCGACAGACGGACTGACGGAATTAAATTGAACATATTTTTTCGGCACCTAGGGACCCTAAAACATGAAGATGTGGAAAACCTGAGAGGGTGATTTTTTCAAGATTACAATCATTTTATTTGGCCGCCGTTTTGTTCGGCCATCTTGAATTAGTACCACAAATTTACTAGTTGGTTCCTATACACAATAATTAGTTATGGCACACAATTTCAAGTCACACCATTAAGCAATTTTTTTTTTCAGGCAGCATTTTTAAATATCAAGCTGCCAGTTTGTTCCGCATTTTAGATTCATACCAAAATGATTCCAACATAATACCTGATATTTTTGCAAAATTTGAGATAAATTGAAGAAGTAGTTTTTTAATTATAAGTTCTTTAACATTTCACTAAGCCTCCATTTTGTTTCACCATATTGGATTTTTACCAAAATGTTACCAAGTCATCCCCATATGACCCTTAATTATTGACCAAAATTTAAAGTCATTCAGTTAGATTGTTGTTAGCTATGCCACGAACAGACAGACAGACAAACGACGGAATTTAGAAAATATGTTTTTCGGCATATGGGGTCCTGCTACCTGAAGATCTGAAAAAATCTCTAAGGGTGAGTTTTCGCCATTACATTAACGAGGGAAGTAAAAAGCACTGTTTCAAAAACTCATTTTTAATACACCAGCAACTGAAACAAAATAGTACTTGATGAAGGGGCGTTGTATTGAAAGCATGGACTCATTAGTATAGGTCTGCTTTATTATAGAGTCAATCGCACGTAATGAAATCACTGAGCCATTAGCTCTTCTGGGTTTGGAACTTGAAATGAATTGATACAGTTTATTATAGATATTTTAATAACTAGGGGTATTGATGCCACTAGGTGAATATGTACCAACATGGCAGGTTAGTTTTTATCGTTAAAGCCATAACTCAAAAGATGGTTTTGCCGTATAAATTTAAGTCTACCACCCACCTTTGAAAATACGGTCTTTAGTCTTTTTTAGTTACTTTTTCATGTTTTGAGCACCTTGCATAATACATTTTAAAGATTTATATTTATTGATATACTATATTAATGTAATATTTTAAATTTATTATTATTCTTTTAATTTCGGATATTGAAATTTTGTTTAGCCTTAGTGTAAATATAGGAAGAGGAAAATATACCCACGCGCCTTCAAAAATTCAAATAGCCAAAACATGTACACTGAGGATACTTACGTATTATTTGGCATAAGAAAAATTTAAAGAGCAAAACATAAAAATGTGAAGATTAAAATAACTAATGAATTTATAAAGTAAAACAGTTAATAAAAACCAACCTTTACAATAAGAACTACCCCAATCTGCATCCTTTTTATGTGCAAAATATTTTGGTTATATTCATTTTGAGGGAGTTCGAATGTCTTCGGGTAGAAATCACATAATAATAGTAATATGTTATTACGGAGCACGGAGTTAAGAACATTTTATTAACTGGAACCAGCTTGTATTTCGAACATCCCCCATAAAGCAGTTACTAGAAAAACTGCTGTTAGAACCCATCTGGGTATGATTTCCTATTTTTGAGTAGGCCATTGGCTCGCTGGGATGTTCAAGATAGTGAAATTATGTATAAAAAGTGAAGGTTCAGAATATCCTGCACAAAAATAGTTATAGCGATGTTTTCCCTAAATGTGATTTAAATGGTGAAAATCCCTCGCTACAATATGTAATAATTCGTGTTTACCTGGAAACTAGGCAAACATGAAGCGTTCTCTACCTGATTCAGATGGTCCAGATTTAAAGTGACAATATTTAATTTTTTAATAATTTGCGCTGCTGAAGACAAATATATGATTTCGTGTTTTTTCTTGACTTCGTGATACCAGTAGGTGGTCTAAACTTCCTCACCTTCACACAGTATACATCCAGAATTTACTTTTCCTCAGCCTTAAAAAGATGTGAATTCGCACGATTTCTAACCCTAAGTTATTCTTTCACTTTGGGATATTAGCAGCCCTTATAAATATAAAAATGGGTCATACTAATCAGGTCTAATTTGATGTTCAAAGTTTGAAGGAAACCTTTCACAAGAACAGAACTCTGTTCCAAAATTGGCACTGGGAATGTACATGTCTGTTCTTTTTAGGACGGTGTTTCCGGGAGCACTAAATCTCTATAAATCATAAAGCTGAGGTTACTTTAGTTGGGAGGAAAAGAACAACGCTTAATTATTACCAACATTTTTAAGTTGAGGTTAATTTAAGTCCGCAAGGCTATTTTTTCACTTTTGTCATGCATATTGGCTCCAGACCAAAAGGTGATTTTTTTTTAAGTTTTAAATTTTAAATTTGTTATACTTTAAAAAACGATTTTAAAAATGTTTAAATATACTTATGATTAGGGTTTTCTAATACCAACAATATTTTGGTCGGTATTACTTATTTTTCTAAAAATATTTAACCCTTTTTAACATAGCCTACCTCTAGTGAACATTAGTATAGTATAATTTAACCTATATAGCTATTTACAGTGCCTACAGAAGTAAACAAAAAAAGTAGTTGCTAAAAAGGTAAAGGCAATTGTAAACATATTTGGTCGAAGAAATATTAACCAAATGAAGGAAGACCTACTTAGATAACGTTAAATATTCGATTGTTAGAATACTAAACAAATAATATACATAAAACACTATACTGAGAAGAAAACCATAGAAAAGCTGGGATATCCTACAGTTTAAATATTACCAACATTTTTAAACTGAGATTAATTTAGGTCCGAAAGTCTATTTTCTTGTTGATTTTTTCACGTTTGTCATACATATTGTTTCAGACGAAAAAGCGGTCAATCAAATTTGTTTTACTTTAAATAAAAAATTGTGAAATGTTTAAGTATAGTTATAATTTGGGTTTTCTAATATCAACAATATTTCTGTTGATAATACTTGTTTTTTCAAAAATAATAACTCTTTAATATAGCCTACCTCTAACGGACATTAGTATAGTATAATTTAACCTATGTAGCTATTTACAGTATGTACAAAAACAAATTAAAAAATAGTTGTTGCTAAAAATATAAAGGCAATGGTAAACATATTTGGTCGAAGAAAGATTAACCAAATGAATATTGAATGAAGACATAGTTAAATATTCAATCGTTAAAAATACTAGAAAAATGTCACAGTAGAATACAAAATGATAGATTTCATCATTGTAAGTTACGATTTTGGAATCTTTCAGATCTGCCAGTTAAAGCTTAAATTTGCTTTCTCCTACGGCAAGAATCGTAGTTGTAACATTTTCAATTTGCATTGTATGAAAACTGATCAAACTTAGTAAACTTCTGCCGTGAATAGCTAAATGACTCATTAAACTTTTATTGTTTTTTAAGAAATATTCTGATGAATAATTTAAAAGTTCTGTCAACTAAGCGACGCCTGAATTACCAAAGCGTTAATGAACATTACCGAAAGAAAGTTTGGAATAGTACGCTTTTAAAGTCCTTGTTCCGGTGTTACGTTATGTGTAAATCACAAACTAATGAACATCTTTTTTATACATTTCAGATATTTGAAAAATATGTTTAAAGTTAAATTTAAATTAAGCGCAAGAGAAATGGTTTTTTAATTAATGTTCATATAATAACTTTCATGAGTAACATTGTCGTGCGAAATTTCTAGAAGTTTGATTTGAAAATACAAAAAGGAATAGCAATATAGTTTTTTGTTTAAATTTATTTTACAAGCACTAATGTTCACTAGGTAGATACGTCTTACTTACTTCATATACCTTAACAGCACACTATACAAAACTGTATCCATTTAATATAATTTATTATCTACAAAAGTATTCGTTTAAAATAATTTGCATTAATACTGAACCACATACTTCGACGCTAAAATATTGCTTTTGAAAATATCATGCAGATATTAATATATAAAGATTAGGACTTTAACGAAAGTCAAAAACGCATGTTTCTGCAACAATTATATATTTAAGATAATTTAATTTTTTTGAATTTTTTCAACCGTATTTCATGTTATCTGCATAACAAAGCACTTTTATAGTTATTCTTTTTATCTTGCTAAACCTAATTTTGACAAGAACTTTTTTGGAATGACCGCTAAAATACTGAAATTTGGCCAACTATAGACACGTTCTGACTTAAGGTCTTCATCAGTACAATCAAGTAGTTGGGAGACGAATACAATAATTGTCAAAATTAATACACAAAACCACACCAGAATCACCAACAGGAGCAAAACCGACATTTGTGGTTACCAAGAGAACATCCTAAATCTTTCCAAAAATAATATTTTTCTACTATATAATAGTTCTTGGTGCGGTAATCTTTTCCTACTTTCGATTTAATTACTGGTGGGTTATGAGTTTCGTCACAGGTGGCTATATACTGGTCCGTGGTAGTAGCGTATCCAGTCCGGCGAACATGTAAGATGTTGGTGGCATGTTTTGTGTATCATTTTTGGCGCTAGTTGTACTCTTCTCTTAACTACTTGACTGTACTAATGAAGACCTTAAGTTAGAAACACGCGTCTATAGTTGGCCAAATTTCATTGCTTTAGCGGTCATTCCAAAAAAAATCCTTTTTTTTATTATATAAATATAAAAA
>JAUTXW010000018.1:0-15771 GCA_030620095.1 Kuschelorhynchus macadamiae | reverse complement strand
GTTCCATTACGTATTGTTATATTTATTTTATTTTCGAGTCTAAATTTTTCATTCAATATACGTGTTATCAAATAATTCCAATTAATTTTTTTGCATACATTTTTGTTCCTGCTATTTCACTGGCACAGATATTTAATTTTGAAGGAGTTCCAGAGTACATTTTGATTCTTTCAAAATTAGTTTTTCCCTATGCACTAATTTTTATCAAGAATAAAATTTTCTGAAAAATCAATACTAAAAGATGTTTCCAGATGCTTTTTGATAATTTTTTATAATTAAAATCTCACTTATTACGATTTGAAATTACCCGCTTACCTGCCTCCTAACTTTGAGATCAGTCAACCGATAGCGCTCTTTTTATCACTCTCTAATATTGCAGACTTCTTTCTAAAGCAGAATGTTTTGTGAAAAAGTCGCCATTAAATTTAAATTGCTCTTTGAACCTAAAACATCATTATTTTAGGCAAGTGAACTACAACACTTGGTCCTTTTAACCGACAAGCATATATTTAGCCCTCTAACGCTGATAACAACATGACTTGTGAAACTCTAAGCATAAACAAGAAAACTGCAAAGTTGTCTAAAAGCAATCAAACTAGACTGCAAAATAAAGTGAAAATCAAACCCGAAATAGGGATAAAAGTATTAGATCTAGAAATGAAGTATGATAACTACAATCAATTAAACGGTTGGATCCGAAAAGTCGCTTTTTATTAAGATTTTATAAGACTTGGAGAAAAACTCGACAATTCTGTACTATTAAGTGACAACAAAAAGAAGCCCATTATTCTAGACCCAAAACACAGAATTACGGAATTGACTATATATAGCTACCGCGAAGAACTAAATCACCATGGATGGAGAAGACACTGTTATAAATAAAATAATTAAAAAAAAAAATCACTATTTTAGCCAGAAATAAGAAAAAAGTTACAAGAGCTAATGTCTAATTTGCAAAAAGAAAGAAGTTATACAAAATATACCTGTAATGTGCTAGTTAACTCTTTGCCACATAGAGCCAAAAGACAGACTATTTATTAAAATAGGCCTAGACTACTTTGGAACATCGGAGGTGACCGTAAAATGAAGCCACGAAAAAACGGTATGGAGTTACGTTTTCGTGCATGGACACATGCAATTCCCTCATTACTCGCGACTTATCAACAGACACTTTAATCCACGTTCTAAGAATTTTTGCGAGCAGACCAGGTTGCTTAGAAGAACTTTTTAGCAACAAGAGTTAACATTTTGAAAGGGTTAAGAAGTAACTTAAAAGAACATTTGAACCGAGGTAAAATGATCCAGTTTTGCACGTATGTAGCAGACATTTTGAGAATCAAATACCCCGAGAATACGTTCTAAGAACTGCGCTAGTGGAAATTCAAAATATTCTATTCCTATATCCACTGATTCATGCTTCATCTTATCCAGATAATGCGGAAGCTCTATCATCTCACCACATCCTCATTAAAAAATAGAAGAAAAAATATAACTTTGCTGTGCTCAAAAAACATATTTGGCAAAGGCAGCCACAAGCGTATTTGTCACTAATTCGACACACAAGTTTACCTTTCTATGGACGATAAAATCTGGATAATTCGCCTTTAACTTACAAATAGATCTATATTTAAGATTAGTATCTAGAATATGCATGCTTGATGTTTAACGTACGAGAAACCTCTGAAGGAACTAAAAGATTGTCGTAAATTATGATTACTCGGAAATAATAATTACGGAGGGGAGAATGTTACTGTTTGTTTTATTTTTCATGCTCTCTATATACTTGAGTTTAGCTTAATTAGTTTGGTTGTATATAGATTTATTTGCCAATAAATTTCAAAAAGAGACGTCAGTAAATTGAATTCGACCCTAGAATATCATTATTCTAAGTAAGTGTATTGCAACAATCAGATATAGTCGTTTTTAAATAAATAACAAAACATTCTCGTCTATCACATTGCATATATTTTTTATCGGTAACAATGCATAGTTTACTGTAATTATTATTACAGTGAGATATGCATATTGCATAGATATCGATAAAACTGACTAACATATTACAACATAATTGTAGGTAACAATGCGATAAATACTTCTCAGATCACGGCAAACTCATCGGATATTGTTTACAGCACCTAACAAATTACTCGATTATTTATTTAGTTAAGTAAATGATAATACAGTTTTAAAATTTACTATAATATATTTTGCGTTAATAATTAATACTGCTAGTGGATTCAAAGCCTTCATAGTATCCAAAAAGTATTAGTTGCATGCATGTGTGGTAATAAATAATTTTTGATCCAAGGCTATTTTTCGGTCCTTTTGAAGGTGACGCGACGCCAGGATATTGAAGGTTTAAATTCTATATGTAATCCTGTATCCTATTCGACACTAACACTTCAGTGCTTGAAAAAGTATCAATCAAGATACGAAACGTCGCTCAGGAATTAATCAGTGTGTTTTTTGAGCCTTCTCCTAACCCACGAATAAGAAAATAATTTTAGAATAATTGGAGAACTAAATTTTTGAAGAAAAAATTTTTTTTTGATATTGGGGTAACTTAACCTGAAAAAATCTATTCTTTACATATATTGCGAAAAGATTTAATGGGAATGTTGATCGGACGTTTTTAGGCCTTTGCTATTAAGTTTGATAAATAAATAAATAAGCATATAGTTATTATTTTTAACAAACAGTTACACTAATCATGGAATATACAATGGTGAAATACATAAATCATATACCAAATTATTATTTGTATTAGGCAGTTAAATGAATGTAGGAAAAGGTAATGAAAATCAAAGACTAATACTTTAAGCATAGAGCGCCTCTAATACCCTGCGGCTGCCTCGGTTTCTAGAATACCACACTACTCGGCCACTTTCAGGCGTTCGACGGAGAGCATGCTTGGAAGCATTTTTCGCGTATTTCACATAATTTTAGCGCGAAATGCAGTACGAACTTCTACTTTCGACATTATTTTGCAGAATTCAAATCGGATCATCGACGATGCATCCAGGCACACTGAGAAACAGTGCAAAAACTAATAATCTCACAACGCTGAAATTTGGTACGCATAAAATACATATGAATAACTATTATTTCGCAAAGGGTCTTCGCTACAACTTGAGAAATAACCGAGATATGAATTTTCGGAGAAAAGCTTAATTTTTTCAGTTCCTTCCTACTGTTCTAAATATCCGATCAAATCGTGTAATAACACCATATTGTTAGTATTTTTTTTCTACAATACATTACACCATCAAGATTGCTTCCTTGGTTTCGATTTTATAAGACAAAAATGAAAGAAAACGCGATTTTTTGCATTAAATCGTTTATAACAAATAAACAAATGATAGTTGCGAATGGAAAACATAACGGAATAATACTTGAGTATTATGGCACATTCAATTTCCGGTTACTATTTGATTGATTGGCCTACCATAACACTAAGACTTTTCAGGTACACACATTTAATCTTTCGAATTAGCACATAATGCCTTAATAGCGGTTTTATTTATGTTTACGTATTTATATATATATATATATATATATATATATATATATATATATCACTAGTTATGCCATCAGATCCACTTGTTGAAAAATCCGGATACCGGATATCCTTAAAACCATTATTTCAAAGATTGAGAAAAATGAAAGCTTCGTATTGGTTGCTTTGAATTCCAGATTACTATTTATTAAGGGGAAGACCATCATTTTTGAAAAACCCTTTAAATTTACGCGCTAAGGGATATTCGACCAATGCATACCTAGTAAAAATAATCTCAATACTAAATCAAATGTTTCAATTGATAATGAAGAAGTTGCTATATCATTGTCCAATTGACTTCACGGTCATATATATATATATATATATATATATATATATATATATATATATATATATATATATATATATATATATATATATATATATATATATATATATATATATATATATATATATATATATATATATATATATATATATATATATATATATATATATATTGGGAGGCCTGGAATTCTGTTCTCCTGGGCTCCACTGGTTTGTCCGCGTCCCTGATGGTATGCGTGTCATTGTGCATAAACGGTAATGCCAAAAAGATATGTTTTTAACGTGCATTTAATTTCAAGCATTTCAAATTTCACCATACAGTGGTAAATTATTGCGAATGAGTAGGAACAACTTGATTTTACATAGGTTTAAAAATATAGCACAGGCAATATTTAAGAATAATTATGGAAAATCGGGAAAGTTTTATTTTCGATAAAATAAACAGTTTACTATATATTTTGTTTTATTAGGAAAATTCACCAAAAAATATTTTTATATAATAAAAAAATTGCCGAGGAATGTTCTCAAAAGGAAATTTTTTTAAGTATGATCTGCAAAATAGTTAAAATTTACACTACTAACTACAAAAAAGTCGGAGAAATAGTTGCTTTAACTTTAACTAACTTAAGGGAATATTCTGTAGAGACTTTAATGGCACTTTCAATGTTTCGCTAACTCTAGTTAAGCCACTAATGTATAGGAATTTGCCAGCATTAACACAGAGTTATTTGAGCAGTCGTATAACATGCCCATAGTGATTCAGCAGTATAAATGAGCCGTCAAAATGTACCTTTTCAAATTTCAAGTAACAACCTTTTAGCAACTTTTTGGACCATCTGAAGTTAATAATTATTTTTAATGAATTCTGAGTTAGCAGAATTAGCATGAAATCTGATTTGTTTCGTTTGGTGAAATTAAAATAATAATAATAATAATATATATGCAACAAACAACTATTAAACTACTGTTTATTTAGTAATATTTTTTAACAGTTTCACACAGTCAGTGTATTCAATGTCATTAGAATAAAAAGAAATCTTTTTAATTTAAAACGATTGAGTTGTAGAGTGAATTACACAAATTGTATATTTGTTATGTGTCTTACTTAAAAAAAATCTTGTTAAATATCATTCTAATATTTAATCATGTCTGTAGCAAAATCCGTAAATATTAACTGCTACACTCTTAAATTCAGTTTCTGGAAATACAGATCTTAAGAGCTAGTAGTAAACATTCATCATATAGCCACGGTAGGCCACAAGAAAGCTTGTCGTTTATTTCGAAATGCTCAACCGCACTTTTTGTCACTATTTATTTTTTCAATTTCTTTTTTTTAATTAAAAGCACTTTACAGTTAAAACAACATAAATATCCATTAAGTAACATGGTGTTTTTTCAACTAATGCGTCGTAATACCGGCGTTTTTAAAAATTTTTAATAAACAATAGTTCTCGTTTCAGGAATAACCAAAAATAGATACCTATGGTATATAATATACAGTATACCTACAAAAGGTGCAATTTTCTTAAATATAATTTGCTCCAAAAGCCGTCAAGCATCTGTTTGAAACATAAACGTCCAAAAGAAATTTACCCAGCATTTCATTCATGAAAAAGAAACGAAAAAAAATCAAATATTAATTTAATAAATCATGGTTCTTGGGATAAGACCGTGTCAAAATGGAATCACTTTCCGACGTTTCGCCTTCGATTGCACGAGGCATCTTCAGAGATCTTCACTTCACGAGATCGGAACACTAAATGAGCTCGGAGAGACCTAGGCCGGCTATTTATAGTCGACCTTTGTTCACCCAAGCGTGACTCGGTGTAACGATCGGTTTCCACGTATGTTGTAGACTGAAGCCCGTATCTCTATTAAAATTGTTAGGATGCTTATAAATTTCAATAGATTCTCTAATTTTGCGTTTATACAGTCCCGAAACCGACGCAAGAACTTTGGTTTCTTTTACATTTATGACATGCCCAGTAGAATGTTGGTGTTCAGATACAGCAGATTGTACAATTTGTTTCTTTCTGTCGATATGGATCGTCCAGTTTCTCCAATATAAACATCACCACAGGAACAAGGAATTGCATATACTCCTTCCGTTTGAAAAAGAATAATGTCCTTTGGCAATCTCAAACATTATCCAATTTTCTTGTGTGTATTGAAGATTGTACGTATGTTGGACCGGCGAAGTAACCTTGCAATCTTGTCTGTGGTTCCGTGTATAAATGGAAGAACTACATTTCCTATTGGTAATTCCTTATTAGTATCATTTCGTGGAGTAGGATTATTATATTTTCTAATTGATCGTCTAATATCATCAGTGCAATATCCATTCCCTCTTAAAGCTTGAGTTAGTTTCTCTGTTTCCGATTGTAAAGAATTTTGGTCACAAATCGCGAGAGCTCTGTAAACCAATGAATTAATGACTGATTGCTTTTATGCTGGATGATTATCGGAATTTGCATTTAAGTACCTGTTCGTATGCGTTGATTTTCTATATACAGAGTGTCCTAAGGAACCATCCCCTTTCCTTTGTACAAGAACATCTAGAAAGGGAATCGTGCCTTCTGATTCAATTTCTATTGTAAATTTTATGCTAGCATGTTGTTGACTTGGATGATCAAGAAACCCAGGGAGGTTTTCTGGATCATGTGGTTATATTACAAAAGTGTCGTCTACATATCTGAGCAATGATTTTCGGTTTTAGTGGAGACGACTCTAAGGTTTGCTCCTCAAAAGCTTCCATGAAAATATTGGCTACCACCGGTGACAGTGGAGATCCCATGGCTGCTCCTTAGGTTTGCTCATAGAAAGTTCCTTGAAAGACAAAATACGTTGATGTAAGACATGCTTCAATTAGATCTAAAAGTGAGTTGTCAATACTACTATGGTGAAATAAGTAAATATTATGGAAATTGAATCATTTATAGGCACATTCGTATACAGCGATTCTACATCGAAACCGACTAAGATATCTTTGTGATCTAATTGGATTGATTTAAGTTTTTCTACAAAATGCGTAGAGTTTCTAATATATGAATGTGTTTTTCCTGTAAAATTATTAAGAATATTTGAAAGATATTTACCAATTTTGTAAGTAGGAGATCCTATTGCACTGACGATAGGTCGAAGTGGTACATTAACCTTATGTATTTTAGGTAGTCCGTAGAACCGCGGGATCCTTGAGCTGCTTGGCCTTAACATCTCCTTCTCCTTTGTTGGTAGGTTGGATGCATTTATAAGGTTGGTTATCCGTCTTTCAATTTTGTTGGTCGGGTCTGCTTGGATCACTGTGTAGATGTTGTCCTCCAAAAGTAGTTATATTTTCTTCACGTAATCTGTTTTGTCCATGACGACAGTAATTCCATTTTGACACGGCCTAATCTAAGAACCATGATTTCTTAATTGACCACAGCCGTGAAAGCTTTCGTTCTATGTCAAATATTAATTTGAGGTTTTATGTGAGTGGGAAAACGAGGGACTGACTGCACACTCACGAAATGGGGTGAAAATGGCAGCGCTGTCAGATATTTTTGCGAGGCCTACCAGTAGCATTTGCAATGACATGGAAAAAACTTATACCCTACTAGTATTTCGACGTCGAATTATATAATAAAGTTGTCTAACTTTGTAACATGACGTTCGCTAGGTAACTACCCAACCCTAACAAGAATGAAATTTTGGTTATTTAGAAGCTGGATTCGAATACTGGTAGTCGTAATTCTTACTTAATCGTGAAATAAAATAGGTAGAAAAAATCGGTAAATTCGCTTTTACAATTTCCCTCGTATAGAATTTCACTGCATACATATAACACAATCTACATATGCATATAATTAATTGATAATAACTTTGTACAAATCTATTTATTACAATTATTTTTATTGCTATTTAATTTTCATAACTTTATTTACTAAGTACATAAAATATTTAAATATTTTATAAGGCCTCCATTTTGTTTTGCTATATTAGATTTGTACTAAAATTTTACCAGTCCGTCCTTTTTCACACTTGATGTTTGTGTAAAATTTTAAGACAATTGCATGTTTTTAGGTACTGAATTTTGAAATATTTCATTAGGCTTCTATTTTGTTCGGCCATAACGGATTTACATAAAAATTTATCAGTTTATCCCTATATCTTACATTATTTTTATACGAATATAATATATTAATAATGATCTTTTTTACATTTTGTGACGCCACTATTTTTTGCCGCCTTTTGGATTTTTACCAAAATGTATCTATTTCATCCTGTTATAATCCTTGATTTCTGACAAAATTTGAAGTCACTCGGATGAGTATAGTTTTTGAGTTGTGCCTATGCCGCGTATAGACGGACAGAACGAGAACTCTACAGACGGCGAGACCGACACACTGACGGAAATGGGAGAAGATGTTTCTTTCCAAAGATCTGCAAAAATCTCGAAGAGTGATTTTTTCACGATTACAATACAATAATGAAGTAAAAAGAGAACCAAAATATGCGAAATAAGTGTGGCCGCCCGATTTGAAACTGCTACTATACATTTTAATACAGAAAGAAGATAGATATATATATATATATATATATATATATATATATATGCGTAGATCAAAAGAGTAATTGCGGGTCACAACGGTTCAAAGCAAAATACTGTACTGAAAAACGTATCTAAAGTGGCTTAAAAATATCATATCGCTTTTTTGTTTTTATCTAAAAGTGCCAATATTTTAATTACTAAAGTGAATAAACAAAAATGTTAGTTGTGGTGTTACATAGGTAAAGCAGTATAATAATGTTGCCAGGACTCGAATCATTAAATTTCTTCTAATAATCTTTCTTAAGTCGTTTAAAAGGCACCCTTTCATCATAGCACTTATATTTTACTATGCTTTCTCTAATAGGTGAGTTGGTCCCATATTAGCACCTGACTCTGAATCACTCACTTAGTTTACTAAAACATTAGAAAATATAGATTACATTTTTACATATATTAAGAATTAATTTCTTTTTCAGTTGCTCACAACGCCGTAACGAATGGCTTTTATCGCGGCGACATGTTCTCCGAATTTGGTATATGGAGAATATTTATACTTTCCCATCTGGTAGGCCTAATCTGTGTCAATGTGCTGATGTCCGGTGGCGGCAAAAAAAAATGAGCTTGTTTACTTGGTGAAACGTAACAAGAAGTCAGACCATCGGACTGCTTCCATCCGAAGATCTAGGTGGACAGAGACAGACCCTCGTTTTTAATGCCAATCTAGCTAATATGCTTTTAGAAAAGAATTAAAATGACGTTTCCGCGCATTGTACTATAACCGTTGTAAGCTTTTGGGGCTAAATCTACATGCTTTCACCTTTTTTAAGACACTTAGTTGATCAAACTGATTCTGTGGGAAATGCGATATTATGTTAGCTCGATGAAACATACTATAAGTATTTATTTTGAAATTTAATAGAATACGCTAAAAAAACAGTAAACTTAACTCCTTTGTATTTTCCTTTTTATTCTGGCGACGTAAAAGTTCTACAATTTAAGCTCCCAAAGCATCAAAAAAAAACTTGGAGCAGACAATATAATATATCTTATCCAATTTTACTCTAAGCCAAGTTGAATACTAGTTCCAAACATTAATAACAAAAAAATCATTACTTTTGTAATAATATTCTCAGAAGTTATTTAACGAATAATCAGTATGAATCAAACAAAAATTATGTTTTAATGTTCGCCGAACTCAAGTCAAGCCAAGACTGCATCGTCCTTTGTCCCGTTGAAAATGATAAAGTTGTTTTTGCCTCGTTCTAAATTTTGATTAACGATGCGGGATGTAGTCGATTAGCTAAACGACTTACATTTTGTAGGTTTGTGGTATTTTACACACTATCTACCTAGGCTTACGAGACTATGAATGTGTTTTTACGGAGAACTTAAACGAGATTTAGGTTGGATTATTATAGAGATACGTGAATTGGGTTCTAAAGATTAAATAATGTCCTAGACTCTAACAAGGTTTATAATACCCCGGCGTTACTTGCGAAAAAATGTAAATATAAAAAATACTACCTATAGATCTCAAGTGTGGATATTAAAACATATATTAGCAATAAGATATTTTTTTTACCCTTGCCGCCCCTAGAAAAAAATAAATAACAGGCAGCCAAAAACATGCTCATATTAACCGTGACGTCTTACAGCTGAAAATTCCCGTTATGTGCATGACTATATAAGATTGTTAGCAGTGCCAATCTATTTGTGATCCTAAGAGGCATTTATAGTCGCTTTGTTTGCCATTTCTCTAGGTATTTTGTCGTCGATCGAATGGTAATACAATTTAGAAACAGTTCTTGATAAAAATTTTCTTCATTTATTTTTAAATGTTTGAGTGCTTTGTGTGGATCATTTTTACCGATATCACATTTAAAGGTTATTTTTTTAACGTCGATCCGATAACATCCCTATATATTTTTTACGATTATTCAGTTTTTTAGGTACACAATAAGTTTTGTAACTATTAATATCATGCTTTTAACAATAAGTAGAATAGTCTATTCTTACTTCAGTATAGTAAAAGCATATGAAATAAGTAATTAACATCGATGTGCTAAGCTTAATTTTAAAATAATATTTCATGTGTTTGAAAGACGTTGATGCAAGAACAGATTAGGTATAATTATTCCAAAAGGTATATAAAATTATAGTTAGTATCACTTTTCTCTGTGAAAAAGGCCAGACATATTTTCATCTAATAATTTAGCTCCCACAACAATATTATTTCCAAGTTTTTATAGTGTTTAGTACGTTTCTAACAGTAGTGTTTTGAATCACATGTTTAATTAAAATTGAAAATAAATTCTATTGTACTACACAAACTTTTATCAAAAACCGTTAAAACCAAAACTAAAAAACGTAATTTTTTAACAGTTTCATAGCAAATAATTGCTTTGGAATTTACGCAATTTAAGATTTTGTACCTAATTGCAACGGAGCATGAGATCCTAAATTATTCAAGATAATTAAATAATCCTGAAGCTCTAACTCTTATAGATTTGTCAATTTCAGCAATATTGTAAATACTGCCCAATTAACACAGGGACCTTTAAACTGTCTGAGGCATCCTTGTCGCAGCTGTTACAATACTTACAAACATCTAAGTAGATGTGGCGGTACTGTTATCGAAACATGATCACATCTCAATAGCTGTTTTGCGCCTGTAGAAGCTAAGAAACTAACCATTATAATGTCTACAATTTACAATAAAGCTGGAATATCTTTGCAACCTGTACTATAAAGGTATTTTTGGTTGTAAAATTTCATTATAACCTCCATTATAACTGCATTCTAGCTAATGGTTCATAGGTCATGGTTGCCAGACCTGCCGATACAATAAACATAGAAAAACTAAAATTTAAATTCTGGAAATATGATAATATTGAATTTTAAGACATTTGCATCTAATTAATTATATTTCTTTTTGCTCTGTTTTTATGAGTTAAATATTTTCGTTTCTTTTATTAATGTTGCATAAGAAAAAATTATAATTTCAATCAAAGTAGAAAAACTAAAATTTAAGTTCAAAACATATGATAATATTGAATTTTAAATTACCTAATAGCATCGATAAGTATACGAATTAACTCCATTTTTACTGCTCTGACATATTTTTATGAGTTAAATATCTTCATTATTTTTATTAATGTCGCATAAGAAAAATATACCTGCATCAGGTAAGCCTTAACATGTAAGCTTTGTAGAGGATATAGATATGTTTAAGGTAGAAACAAAATACTTTCCCTATTGTACGTAGATGTAGGCACATATTTCTTGATGAAATTTCTGCTCCGATAGTATTAATTTTTTTATGCCCGTCTGTAGTACGTGTCATTTCTAAGATATTTTTTAAACCTATTTCGTTCTGCTATATCATATAAAATAGCGACAACGATTTTTTTTTTTCATTTGGAGGGTTTTCTACTGTTTCATGTTCATTTTATATCTGTATATGTATTACAGCCAAATAACTTAAGCTGCAACTTCTAACTATAACGTCTACTGTTATGACAAACCTACAGAAAATTACTTACTTACACACAGTTTTATACTCTCTGGATCAAACATATTTCTTTTGCAGTTAAATTGCCTTACTGTCAAGTGTATTATATAGGTGGTTTTCTATTCATCAAAAAAAAAACAGTACAATAGAAGAAAGCAGCCAAGAAGTGGTTGAAAAATACAACCATATAAATGGTTGGGATATAAATCAACTTAAGGATTTGAGATCCATTATTCTGCTTTCCCAGAGAGTATCATTTAGTAGTTTAAATATATTTTATCTACCTACTTTAATATGGCCCATCGACTACGTACTACGTAGAATACCGTTCATAGTAACAATCTCGAGACCTTACCTTGATTTATCGCCTTTCATATTGGCACCATTACCTCCGGCATGTACCCTTATATGCTACAAATTAAACCCCAGTTGGGTAAGTTTTCAACTATTTAAATCGACAGTTATTTTTCAGTCGGTCTTTTAAGTGGAAGAAAGCTTAAAAAGCTATCAGTGATAATAACGATTTATGGGTGAGATTGGTCAGTAGATAAATACCTTATTAAAGATGTCATTTTAGTCGATCTTGCTGACATCAGGCATTCAATCTGAAACTATTATCAAATAATATTTGGTTTGTTTAATTTCTTTAATAGCGTATAATTTAATATTTTGATGTAAAAGGGAAATTATTGTGTTTTGAGTATTTATTTTAAGATTTTGAGACTTTAGTCTACTCTTTTTTGAGCATTCTACCGAACCTGTGCCTCCATTATTGGATCAAAATAAGCAAGTAATTAAATTATTAGTTAAACGTTGCCATTATTAACATCATAAAGTTTGTCATTTGTAACCAGCAAGAATTGTTATTATCCACGCAACGCGCGTAGAGGCACCTTAAACCAATAATAATTTAACTCTGGCTTGGTTAGTCATTGTCAAACACTGATAGTACACTGGCAGCAACTCAATTTATGAGTTCTGAAATTGAGTGTGACTTTTGTTTTATGTTTTTTTTAACCAGGTGGAAAGAAAACTAAAAGAATATCTAAATAAAATAAAAATGCTTACAGCAAAAACAATATCCTGGAAGATTATTGCGCAATAAATGACTACAGAAGTAGATTTAATTGTGATACTAATAGCATTAGAAATATCATATTTTTTAACTAACAATTTTCAATAAAGACAACGCTAATATCTATAAGCTGATAAATAAAATTGAAGAATATTCGGTATTATTGCTAAAACTCAATTTCTTTATCTAATAGCATACAAACCACATCGTTAATCAAAATTTAGGACGGGACAAAAACTACTTTATCACTTTCAACGCAACAAAGGGGGCTATATAGTCCATGTCAGTTTTTCTGGTAATATAAAATGGTTGTTTATAACGTGTTAGCTTTTGGCTAAATGATCATTAAGAATAGATTAGATGTTAACTGCAGAAAGTACAATATAATTAAATGTTACATCATTACGATTCTACTAAAGTACATCAAAAGCTTCATATATACACATATATATATATATATATATATAAATATATGTTGATTTTTTACTCCTTCACGGATGGAAAAATACAATGTGTTTTCATTCCGGGTGTACATCCGTTCACTACTGTCGTTCTGAAAAGAACAGTTTTGCTGACGTTTCGCCAAAATCACATTTGGCATTTTCGAAGCTTTCTTTCTCCGCGTCCGAATAGAGACTCTATTCGGACGCGAGAATGAAAACACATTATATATATATATATATATATATATATATATATATATATATATATATATATATATATATATATATATATATATATATATATATATATATATATATATATATATATATATGTATATATATACATCCCGCTATATTCAGAGCGTCCATTCACGATTCCTTATACCGAGCGTCCATCAATATTTTCCAAGAAATCCCTACTTTATCAAGTGAATATTTTTTATCTTTTAATATTAGATGACCCTAATAGCTTGTAAAATTAATTACGCTACGATATTTTTTTAGAATTTTTATTATACTAAATTCGCGGCGTCCTTTTATAAAATTACTTCCGGGCGTCCAAAATATGCAGACATTCTGGATACCTAGCGCCCGATTCGAATATTTTGCTTTTAGTAAGGTGAATACTGAGCGCCCGCAGTGTAGCCAAATTTATTATATTATATGTTTGTTACGGTTTTCCTTTTTTCCTTTCCCGCTGCATATCTGAAAGTAATAGGCCTACCTATAGGTTTCGTAATCGAACATAGAGCGTTTCAGATTCCAGCCACATCAATGAGGCATCGGAAAGGGTATACTTTTTCTAATCTACAAAATTGATTTATCAGTTTGTTAATATTTTGCGATTTTTGAGGACCGTTTTTTTAATACAATGACACTTCAAAAAAAGGAAGTTCTCAATTCGGGGAATTAAATGTAATGTTGCATGTCATGTTGTAAGTTTTTGAGGTCAAATATTGCATTTTCGGTGATACAATATGCGTTCATACCTTTGTTAGCTTTCTGTATACAGGGTGATCAAAAAAATATGATAGGGGGTAAAAATTGTAAATGTTTGGAAAATATGTATGTAGTAAAATAGTTTCATTACTTCAAGATTTTAGGTCAATCCCTATTCATTTTGTCACATGCAACCGTCCGCCTTAAGGGTAGTGGAGGGTGGGAGTAAAATATAAAGTTGCATGCCATTTTATAAGTTTTTGAGGTCAATTAATTCATTTTTAATGACGATGTTTTAATAAAAAAAATTGGGGGGATGAAAAGGATGATAGGGGTAAAAAGGACGAAAAGGGGTAAAAAATTCGAAATGTTTGGAAAATATGGAGGAAAATACAGTTTCATTATATCATTAAGATTTTAGGTCAATTCGTATTTATTGTCACATGTAACCCACCCCCTTAAGCGTAGCGTGAGGGGGGGAGGGGGATATTAAATGTAATGTTGCATGTCATGTTATAAGGTTTTGAGGTCAAATATTGCATTTTCGGTGATACAATATGCGTTCATACCTTTGTTAGCTTTCTGTATACAGGGTGATTAAAAAATATGATAGAAGGAAAAACGGGCGATAGGGGGTAAAAATTGTAAATATTTGGAAAATATGTATGAAGTAAAATAGTTTCATTACTTCAAGATTTTAGGTCAATCCCTATTTATTTTGTCACATGCAACCCTCTGCCTTAAGGGTAGTGGAGGGTGGGAGTAAAATATAAAGTTGCATGTCATTTTATAAGTTTTTGAGGTCAATTAATTCATTTTCAATGACGATGTTTTAATAAAAGAAAATTGAGGGGATGAAAAGGATGATAGGGGTAAAAAGGGTGAAAAGGGGTAAAAAATCCGAAATGTTTGGAAAATATGGAGGAAAATACAGTTTCATTATATCATTAAGATTTTAGGTCAATTCGTATTTATTGTCACATGCAACCCTCCCCCTTAAGCGTAGCGGGCGGGGGGGGGGGGCAAGTAATGTTGCATGTCATGTCATAAGTTTTTGAGGTCAAATATTGTATTTTCGGTGATACAATATGCGTTCATACCTTTGTTAGCTTTCTGTATACAGGGTGATTAAAAAATATGATAGATGGAAAAAAGTGCGATAGGGGGTAAAAATTGTAAATGTTTGGAAAATATGTATGTATGTAGTAAAATAGTTTCATTACTTCAAGATTTTATGTCAATCCCTCAGATGCAACCCTCCGCCTTAAGATTAGTGGAGGGTGGGAGTAAAATATAAAGTTGCATGCCATTTTATAAGTTTTTGAAATTAATTAATTCATTTTCAATGACGATGTCTACTGACATAAGTTTTCTTAAGAGATTCTCGTTTTGTCTAAAAGAGGTAAATATACAGTAAAATAGTTTCAT